>JACJUY010011144.1:11280-27647 GCA_014220935.1 Platorchestia sp. MABIK
AGAGAGTCTATGTAATCTCTGTGTAACTTCATATCGACATATCCGATTTAACCTAATTATTAGACCGCTACTTCGTCACCATCGCTGCGTACTCCGAGTTAAGTTCTTTGGGATTGTCCATTATTTTATCATCCTCGATTTTTGCTAGTTTCATCAACCTCTTGTCATGTGTGTGTTCATCCTTCGTTAAAACAGTAAATGTATGGCCGTACTAAGATATGTGTTTAATATATCCTGCTTAAATAAACCGTAAATTTGAAGGTCAACCTTGAAATGACTAATGAGTAGGACGAACAGTATATTTGAATTGAAAAGAAAAGAAGGCTACGACATCGGAAATGTTTTTTCGAAAATGAATCATTTGGGTCGGTCTTGTACTTTAAAGTTGGCGATAACAGAAATAGCTTTTTGCGTGAGGTGAATATTCTTTTAATTTTTAGTCTGTCTCATGCTAGGCTTTAATGCCGTATTGAATATGCAGATGAATCAGTGTGCTGTGAAAGATTTTTAGTGCTTCTCTTGGTAGGTTGAGCTGGCCACTGTGTAAAATTTCGATTGATTTAAATATCTTTATACACATTTGGTTGATATGATTTTAGAGGTAATATTTTCGTCAAATATAACTCCAAGAAATTTGCAGTTGCCAGTCTTTTCAATTTTTCACCGCCAATCCTAACACAGGTTGCAGTTTTTTTGCAGAAGAAAAGTATTTCTTTAGTGCTATTGATTTGTATGCTGAATTTATCTACTACAAGCTAGAGTGAAGCGCTGTTTAATTCCTGACCTATTTAGTTAACGATCTTCACTGAGGTCTCATGGGAGAAACTAGATAATAATATACTGTCATCGGTAAACAGTATAAGTTTGAAGAGGGATGTTGATCACACGGTATCGTTTGTGAAGATAAGCAAAAAGGGAGGCTAGAGTGAAGATTCTTAGGTAGCAAGAAATTATTAGGCCAATTTTGGGTTGATAATTATTTATTGACCCGATATTGTAATCTTGGATTGCAATAATAGACTAATAACAAGACAATATCGAAAAAAGATATACTAATTTATGATATCAACTTGTTATTGGGACAATGTAGTAAATAGTTTTATTTCTAATGTTAAACTAACAGTGTATATATATATATATGTATGATATTCATATAAGTGGAAACTCTCATAATTATTAAAAATCTCGCAATTTAATATAAATTTGTTAAAATGTAAATTATCATTGCCCAAACATTGGGTTGATTTCGTACGCCAATAATACGGAGTAATTTGTATAAAATGTACCAATTAAGTTAATGAATAGTTATTTCAGTCATTAATGAGTGGAGATATATTTGACATATATCAAGAAATGTGAATCCGTTACAATAAAATGTATATTCAGAATTACTGTAACCACAGGTCCACAGTTCTTGTTTTTTCAGTCTTCCACTGAGTTTCGAAGGTCTAGTTTTTTCCAAAAAATGTGCTAAAATCGTTTGTCAAATGTTACTATAGCAATAAATGTCTATATGTTGAACAATTACGCATACTTGACGGGATCAAACTGCATGTACAGGTTGCCCGACCACCTTGTATTTTTCTAAGGAACACCTTGTAGTGCCTTACCTTAGTTACCCCTCAAACCTCAATTCTAGTCTATTTATGCTCAGTAATTGTGATATATCTCAATATTAGTTTTATCAAACTAATTAGATCCAGCCTCATCTACCCAGCCATTCCCCTACACACAATCCCACAATCATCTCTCTCAACACTCCAGCGTGTACAGAATCGAGCCACGAGATACATAACAAATTCAGAATGGCAAGACTTCTACACCTCTACAGAACTACATCGCCGAGCAAGCTTGCAACCAATCAACATAATACTCCACAAACACGCAAAACGAATCTGGCAAAACATTCGCGACATGCACCCACAACTTTACTTACAACTCTCGTTCCCACAAGACACCCCCCCAAATACCGCACAAACAATTCCAGAGCTCAAAAATGAAAACACGCGCACCCCAACCGAGACCAAAATACAATTGACAAGACATCAACGATTACCACTCCACAACCCCCCACCCACCACGGCAAGCCTACCTACCCACGCCCAGTATTAAAGATGCTCATTAACTAAACACCCATCCATACCAAAGCCCTGACGGGTAATTAACTCTCACCACCCTCAAACTACTCATAAAAACCCTCCAACACTAGCATCATATGCGCAAAGCGCATCTATATCAGTTTCCTATCTTTCCCTTTTCCGTTTCACCTCTTCTCTCCCCGGCACACTCTGTGTCAAACTCTTCTTCTGTCTTTTCTATAAGCATCGACACACACACAAACAAAACTTCCAACTTCTCCTTTGCGTATCACCGAAACTTAATGGGGGGAAGTATAAGTTATGCCGCCTCTTCGCGCCGCAAAACGGAACTCAATGGCTGAAGCATCAACACCTGGTCAAATAACCTGGATATCAAGTGCATAGTGACTAAATAATTGGCTGATATTGGGCTAGTGAATATATCATTATCGGGACAACATTGTTTTACCAATATCAACCTTAAATCAGGAATTGAGTATTAAGCCAATGTTATTGTAGGGAACACCTCATTCTCAAGTCAATATTGACACAATAATTAGTTGATATTGGGTTGATGATAATATTGTTATGGGCCAATATATTTTTCCAATATCAACCGAATTTTCCAAAATAAGCTATTTTCCCAATGTTCATTTTGAATATCTAGTCAATATTGAGACTGTATATTGGCTCAATATTAGGTCAATAAATTTTGCTACCTGGGTTCTTGAGGGAGTTTTTGAAATTTCAAATTGCCAGGTATAAGCAGTGGGGAAAGTCTTATAAAGCAGGACACAGTGAGTTAAAGTGATTTTCCCCCAGATCAATATTTGGGAATATTTCGTTCATCTCAAACTTCATCTTGAGCGGCAAAAAATTGGAAAATGATGATCGTCTGGAAATGCTAACACTGTTAGAATAAAAAAGAGGTTGGACTCAAAGTACGAGAAGAGTGAGGTGTCACAGATAAATTAAAATAATGATATTTTTCGTTCTCGTTCACCTGGCTGTTTAGCGATCGTTTTTTTCGCTCTAGGATGCCTAAATAGGCTTCTCCTCGCGAGCGCAGACGCCAGAAGTTCGCGTTTTTGCTCATTAACGTTTCGGGGATTTTGGTATTAACGTTTCGGTGATCTTGAAGGCAGTGTGATCTGGATAAAGTCTCGCTAGTTATTGCCACTCTGTGTTTAGGGATTTTCCTTGATAACCTCTCATTTTGAAAGTGCTTTCACTTCTGAGATATCTGCCGCATGGAGAGGCAGATATTGTAGGTTCCTATTTCGTCCCAATTGTAGGTTCCTATTTCGTCCCAATTGTAGGTTCCTATTTCGTCCCAATTTTAGGTATCAACTCCGTCCCCATAAAATTTCCCAATATTGTCTCTATTTTTAAAATCCCAACATTGGAACAATTTTAGTTATCAAGACTGCCCCAATGCTGAGTGCCAGCAGTGGCGCAACATTTTCCCAATAATTTTTGCTGCCTGGGGCCCGTTCATGTTCGGGACCGATAAGCTTTCATAGAAAGATAAAAATGTATAAAGCTGATACATAATCCGCACTACATTAGATTTTGAAAGCTCAACATAAATGTCTATATAGTTGCTAAACGTAAATGGGTGTAATAACAGCCCATGTCAATGTTTGCATACAAATTGGAAGAAAAACATAAAACCGTATTCATAACAAGTTATTTATTTATATAAACAAGTTATTCTACATAAACATGCTATTCTACATAAACAGGTTTTTCTACATAAACAAGTTATTCTATATAAACAAGTTATTCAATACAAACAAGTTATTCCACATAAGCAAGTTATTCCTAATAAATAAGGTATTTTACAAAAACATGTTTTTGTACATAAACAAGTTATTCTAAGTTCAAAAATGCTCGTGCATAAATGTAATAAAGAAAAATTCAAAGACAGAAACACGTCGTTGTATAACGTTTCTGATAGTCTCCACTTTCATCGACAAATGAGTTTTAGCTTCCGTAATATCAGCGAATAATAATGAAAAAGAATAGAATAAGTAACTGATTCTGGATTCAAAACGAAAAGATTAATACAACAGAAATTTGAAGCTATGTTTTTGTGCGTACTTATCGAAATAGTAATAAGTAACTGCCTCAACAAACATATAATTTATGATATTGAGTACCGAAATAGTACTGCGTGAAAAAAGTAGAGAGATTAGTTTATTTCTATTAAGCTGAAACATGAAATTTGTTACAAAATTGATTATTAAATAAATCTTAATATAGAGGCCTTTACTGAGCACTGAAGCCATTTGAGTTAAAATGATAATGATGTAAATAATTGACTAAAATATTAAAGTACAGTATGTTTGAAAGCTGGTAAGGAAAAAGAAAAGAATTATTTTCTGTAAAATAAACTTTGGCGTATGCTTACTTGTAGGTATTTATGTTTATTCATTTTTTTGCCAGGAATGTATTTCCTGTAAAATAAACCATGACTCTCTAAGCGGAAACAAATATAATTCTATACTCACACTGTCCTTGTGATCAGCTGTTAATTACCAATCCCTAGTAAAAACTTGAACTCATCTAAGCAGATCTTTTTTCTGAAGAAAACACGTGGCGACATGTGAAGTGGTACAGCGACCTAGGCCTATAGCCTGCGTGATCCTAGGAGGATGGCCACACTTTACTGGCCAGATATGCAGAATCTGTGGAACTTAGATTAAGTTGAGTTTATTTAAATTGAAATAAAACCTAAAATTTACATGGGATATAATCATAGGAAATGAAGAATTCATCAGTGAATATTCATACCAATAAAGATATAGCATTCAATCAGATAAGGAGATAAGGTCTATTCAAATTTCGCATCAACCGTAAGACCAAATTAGCTTCGAACTTTTATCAACTGCTCCGGTACTCTTCAGCAGCAATGCAAGACTCGCTTCGAGCTGCTCGTCATTCTCAGCGGCAAGTGGCTCAACGGTTCTGGAATTGTTTACGTTCTTACAACTCGACAACCTGGACCCGAAAATTCTCGGGGGAATTTTAACTTGAAGAAAACTACAACAAGATGAGATCTTAAACCAAAAGCAGCGGGGGGACGGCAGCAGGCTACTGACGTCGCATGGACGGAAGACACCCGAGGCCCTCGGAGGTTCGTCCTTTTCTAGTAAAATGAGGTCTTTTCGGGGGCTAGTGTGAGGTTTGGGTGTTTTGCTCCTCGTAGTATTTTATCCGAAAATAAAATTGATATTTAACTTAAAAACTCTTAAAACTTAAAAACTCTTAAGGGAACCAATTTGAAAAACTGGAATTTTTTTTTCTATTGGACGTACGTCTATGAAAATTTGCAGACTACTAGATCTCCACATTCGTAACAACTTATATTAAAGAAGTTTTCATTTGGGGCATAGAAAATTAATCATTCCTTATAAAAAAAACATATATATATATTTTTCATAATAACTCCGAAATTTACAGAGCTAGAGCAATGCGGTTTGTTGCATTTGAAAGTAAAATGTGTGCTCTACAAATTCGTCGTAGGATTTTTTTAATATATTTCATTCCGAATTTATATGATTTTTTGAAAGAGGTAGGGTAAAAGTTATAATTTTAGGATAAAAAAGTCTACGGAAAGTTTACATTAAAAATTTGGAAAATCTATTCAGACGAATTATTAGAGCACACATTTCAGTTTTATATGCAACAAACCGCATTGCTCTAGCTTTGTAAACTTCGGAGTTATTACGAAAAACGTCTTGAAAACTTACTTGTTATAAAAGATATTTTTAAGAATAAAAATGCTTTTTCTCCTACAGTTTTAGATCTACAGTGATGATTTTGGTATCATTAGATGCGGCAAAACAAAGCCTTTCCAAAACATTAAATAGTTTTTCATAATTCATTCGTGTTCCAAAGTTATGACGTTATAAATTTGAATTTTTCCGCAAAAAAAATTTTTTTTCTAAGTATTTCATTTTTTTCAATTAAAATTGGAAATTTGAGGGAAAGAATTTAATTTTTTTGAATGTCCACGTTTATTTGCATCCAATGATACCAAAATCTTTACTCCAGCTCAAAAACTGTCAGAGAAGAAGCATATAGAAAACCCCCCCAAAAATGTCGTTTTCTATTATTTTCCATTTTTTTTCAAGAAAATCGCATTCTGTCTTAAATGATAAATGATTCTAAATTGCATTTCCTATCAGTGTACCAAATTTCATTGCTCAAAATTCAATAATTAAAAAAAGGTTTGGAAGGGGGACGCTTACCTTGAGGAATATGAAAGATGAAATATAAAAAAGTTGAAAAAAAACAAATTGGAAATTTGAAGAAAAGGATTTTATTTTTTGGAATGTCCACGTTATTCTGCATCCAGTGATACTAAATCATTACTGTAGCTCAAAAACTGTCAGAGAATAAGCATTTAGAAAACCCCTCAAAAATGTCGTTTTCTATGATTTCCAATTTTCTTTCAAAGAAAATCGAATTTTTTCATGGAAGGTAAATGATTCTAAATTGCATTTCCTATCAGTGTACCAAATTTTATTGCTCTAGGTTCATAAATGAAAAAAAGGTCCGTAAGGGGGATGCTCTCCCCCTCCCGGGGGGGCGCTAGCTCTGGGATACGTTCCTGATATTTCTACAGACATTCGGGGACATGTCTCAAACTCTATTAAAGCAATAAAAGAAACAATCGGGAAAATCTAATTTTTTACTTCAAATGCTCCAAAATGGTTCCCTTAAAACTTAAAAATTCTTAAAACTTAAAAACTCTTAAAACTTAAAAAATCTTGAAACTTAGAAACTCTTAAAACTTAAAAACTCTTGATTCGAAACTTTAAAAACTTATCGAAAGTCTGCAAGACTTTCATAAACCTTGAACTGAAAATTTATCCTAAAATTTCCAGTAGTCGACGAACTTCGACAAAATTCGTATAATTTGTTGTCACCCAGGTTGTTCGGATCTGTGCCGGCTGCGGCGAATCCGGTGCCTGCATGGTGTTCACTCGCTCTTCTGCATCGATCTATCCCGAATTTTCGACCATGCAGCAGATTTTATGAGCACCTAATTTCAAATTTGTTCAAAAAACCTTTCATAAACATAATAAATCACGGAAGCTGGAGCAGAGTTTTATACCTTATTCATTGTCTTTCCAGCATTTTGAACAGCAGATGATAATCTGCTTGAGTGAAGTGCATGGGTGAAGTGCCATTTCAGTCAGACCTACGTTGTGAACATAAATGGAGGTGAAAGCAGAACAGAGAGATTATTTTAGCTTCAGGTGTTTTAATGTAATTAATTATTCGTTCGTGCATTTTAAGTGCTGTTAACTTTTGACCATGTTTAGAACGTGGGTTTGTAGTTTACAGAGCAGAAGCGGTGCGACTATAGCGTGAGGTCTACCACACGCATGAGATCTTCCTTTAGCTAGTACTATAGCGTTAGGTTAGGTTACTAATGGAGAACACTTATTTCCAAACATTTAATTTAGTGATAAACACTTATTTGTACATCTCAAACTGCACCTGGGTAGGCAATATATGGCGGTAGACTTCACCCTATAGTAGCTAAAACCTCACACTAAAATGCGAGTTCTGCCCAGTGGAAAGAAACTAAGACGTTTTCAAAAACAGTTTCAAACGGTAAGTCTCAACTGCTGATATTCTATAAACCATAATCTAATCTACCAATACACGTGATATTCATTCCGATTCTGAATCGGCTGGGTTTAATACACCGAAAATTATAGCATGCCGGCATTAAGGTGCTTTGAAGGACTACTAAGGACTGCTCAAGATGCTTATTATGTCTAACAAAAATTAAGGCAAGGCGTCTTATCTTCTTTTGAAGTTATTAGATACAAAGAACCTCGTTCAAAAATACTTTGAATGAAGATCTTTACGATCACCTCTTTTCTGGAAGTTCAAAGTCTAAACATTCAATTTCTAGCTAACCTTCAATTATGTCAATCTGCATAATTTATAATGTTATTCTCAGCGAAGTATTTTTGCCCATTGGACAAGGTTCACTAGATGAATTCAATCAAATAACGTTCAAGTGATTAACGAATATGTTTATCGCATGACAAAATGAAGTCATTCACATGTCGACTATAAATGCATAATCGAGTCACCATGGAAAAACAGGGCTGTGCTCGCGCTCTGCCACGAGAGGAATGATATTATGAACAGCATCACCGGTATGAGTAGCATCGCGTGAACATGTGTAGTTTTAAAGTGTGAAATTGCTCAAAAAAGAAAGCAAATTATATTGATCTCTAATAAAACGTTTCTCATTGAAACGATGACAAAAATTTAAGCTTAATTGTAGGTATCTATTTTTATTAATTTTTTTTTGCCAGATATGATATTCTCTCTTTCGTAAAGCTGTGCCGTGTACAAGCAGAGCACCAATGTAGTTCACACAATACTGCTCATTGCGGCAAAACTACTCGCCGCTTCTGACATTGTCTGCCTCTACTCTCATTCACAGTGAAATTCAACATCACCCATTTAATAGTGGCCATTCGTTCTTTTTAACGACTTCAACATTTTCCATCCCGCGTTCAGGGTAAATATAAATTGTTTGGAAAATTTTCACTTATATTTCAGGATATTCATTGGTATATGGTATATACCAAGCCTTTTTCTCTTAGTAGAGAGTGGCTGAGTATCATTGACATGATACTCTTACAGGGAATGTACATGATAGGGGTTCCCCAGGCCCCTAGTCACGCCTGAGCTTTAAGGCCTTATTTCCCTCTCATTTAGTGTCCAGGTGACATTCCTTGAGGACAGTGACCACACTGCAGGCTACGGCCCTGATTTGCCGCGTCAGCGTTTTTCACGCCAGCAGCTGCCCACAGAGCTCAAACCCGTGCAGGAAGCACAGAACGCAAGCGCTCTGTACACTCGGCCACTGCCAAGGATATTCATACATAAGAATTATTCCTCTCTTTTCTTCACAACATCAGACAGAGCTTTATAATGATTTTTACGACATAGCTGACTGTATCCCTATGCAATTTTGTTTCGGATGATTACTTTTTTCACGAACGCTTCAAACATTTTTTGATGAGAGTACAAGAACTTTTTTTTGAGAATTGTCTAAGTGCTTTTATCCCTCTGTCGTTTACGCTTCCTTTGTCAAAATCAAACGAGTGTTTAAATATTGTTGTTAGACATTGTTTGAATGTCGCCCAGGTGAATGGATGTATGGCACCACAATGGCGCAAAGTTTCCAAGGCGTTGCTACTTCGATCGATGAGATAGTGCTAGAAATTTGCTAAAAGAGGACGTTGCATTTTTAGCGTTTTTTCGTCACTTGTTTATGCGAGTGCTGCGTCGGTTATGTATTATTTTAATAAGCTCAAGTAGTTCAATTCACCGTGATGCAGATTTAGTTCTATCCCTTTTTCTTCGAATCCCCATGATCCTTGATGCGTTCTTAAATGATCATGATACTCGAGCTGACTATTAAAAACATATTGCTCTTCTAAAAAACTGCAGTACGTTCTAATTTTGTCGATGAAACCATGATTTTATTGCCTCTGCACTATCCAGCTTTCATCATTTTATATCAGTTTTCCATGATGAAAACATTGTTTTAACACTTTCAACTTCATTTAATTTATGCCCTGAATTGACAACGTGTGTCGAATTTAAATTGAAATTTAGTAAAAGTGGAACTGTCGAATCCACCAACTTTTGCAGTTCAATAATTACACCTGCATGTATTTTTGTATTTAAGCTCACATGCTCATTTCCGATTTCTATTTGAATTTATATATATGTACGCACTTTGAATGTGCTTGAGAATTTTATGCAAAATTGGTGAGCTTCAAATTCTATATTTTTTTCGTGCATGAAAAATCTATTTACGCTAACTTTTTGGATTGTCGATGTTCGTATTTCCATAATTAAAAATTCCTGAAATTTAGTTTCCCAAAGAGAGTTGTTGACTATTGGGTTTAAGCGCAGGACCATTCGGGCAGAGCCGTTGTACTTCTACAACAGAAGCTATATTATAGCATAGTCATGAACCTCATGATAACGTTTAGTGAATGAGCTTACGACAAATAAGTGGGAGTAGTTTTTATCTCTTGTACATGTCGTTGATAAACCTATCATACAACTGTTGAATTACGTTTCAGTATTTCCATCTACAAAAATCTTTTATTAATCATTATTTTTTAAAACCTAGCCGTGTCCCACACTTCATGATTTAACTTTACTTGATAAACGTCGTTTGTTCTTTTTCCTTCTATCTTTCAAATTTCTTGCAGAAAGTTAATACTTACAATAAATAAACCTTTAATCACTTTTCTCCTCATCTTTCCACGTAACGCAGATGAGTGCACAAGAAGACAACGCAGGAGTCACCTGTGAATTCCACCCTCTGCAGCCACCTCTCCAGCGGCTGCAATATTGAGGTGGGCAACACGAATTCCACCCTCTCTCCCTACCACAATGTGGAGCCAGTCAAGCCTGCACCATCAAGGCTGAGCTTCTCCATGAATCACATCATGGCACAATCCTTACCTCGAAGGTAAGCGGGAAATGACGGTATTATTATTACTCGTACACCCCCCTTTTTTGTTACGCTGCTGGCGCTGCGCGAGAAGGTCGAGGTGAAGGATTTTTTGGTTGACGCGACCCGTCAAAAATGACGGGAATCGATAATTTCCATAAAAAAAAATTTCATATGTGGATTAAAAACAAATATGTCCAACCCAACAGAACCCGCGATTGAAATATTCTTAATCTTGTGCACTGGTGGAACTCCTAGCAAAGATAAGCATCCTTGACAGCGTGACAGAGCGACAGAAAAACTGAGCGTCAACATTGCTTTTCCATGGCTTCCCACGCTATTCTATGGCTTCCTATACTTTCCTACAACCCAATCTAACCTACCAATACACGTGATATTCATTCCGACTCTGAATCTGCTGGGTTAAAACACCGAAAATTGTGGAGTTGATGAAGCCTGTTCAACAGCTAGATACGCTCATCACCCACTTTCGATTGGTGGGTGTGACACACGGATTGGCAGACGGACGGACGCGGCTCTTATTATAGTATGGATTGCTATTATAGTAATTATTATAATTGCTGTCTTTATTACCAAATTAATTATTATAACGGTACAGGAAGGTGGCTTCGTGGTCGGTGTGATCAAGATTGGTTTGCCTTGAGCTCCTCAACGAGTTGCAAAATTTTTTCAAACTGGGAGGATGTGTGTTTTTGACAGCACAAAACATTCGAGCATCATCGTGCAGTAAAATGGAGAAGACTCACAATACAATTGCTCTGCGGTGTAAATTTTACATGGATGTGACACTAACGAGTTGGAAATCAGAAACATCACGAAGGGTCCAATTTTAGTGTTAGGCGAAATTTAAATCTGTGTAACTCGATACACATTTCCGAACAAATTTACGTACTGAACTTTGTGATGGATGCTTTTGTTCGTTCTAAACGACTATCTGAAAGCTGTGCTTCCTCCTAATTATTTTGCCTCGTATGCTCTAATATTAGAGAATTTAATAAATTTCATTTGTTCTAGGAATTGGTTAATCTTTTGATGGGTATCGCGCGGAAAGTGTTCATGAGGAACTTGAATTAACTTCCTTCCATCTTAGCTTTGGTTGCGAAGGAGCATGTCGTATGAAGGTAGTTTATAATTAAATTAATTTCCTCAGAGGATATTATAGAATGAGTGCCAGACTCCGAGCTCAGGTTCATTCATAGTCGCCTCGATGCGGTTCCCTAATAAATGGATGTTATTTCCTTCCAAATTATAGCGCATTATGTGAATTCGCGCAAGCAGATTGCGCATAAAACGGAAGTTTAGTGTAAATAAAATAAATATTGGGGGAATTCTCATAATTTCGTAATTTGCATAGGTTAGGTTGTCAAGAAATATCCCATTAAAATTATACTACAATAAATATACATATAGTACATAAATTACAGTACATTATGGGAATTCCATTAATAATTTTAGAATTGCCAGCTTCTGCCAAATTTTGTTTATGGCCAACACTGGAGGGTCGTGATCTACTCTAAACCGCCTCGAAAACAGGATATTATAATTTTTTTCATTGACATGCAATGTAATCGACGTCATTTCGAGCTTAATTAAACGCATTATCCGCACTCCTGGCGTTAGAGCGTTAGTTATTTATTTTAACTGAAGATTTGAGGCTCCGCAGCATGAGCCCAAATTTTCTTTCTGTTGGGGTGGGGAAGAAATTGCCTTAAAATTCCCCATCCAACACAGTTGTATGGATTGGTTACCGGTTAGACCAGCAGTAACCACTCTGTGTTCAAGCTAACACAGCATTTGAAAAACCAATGCGTGATGTGACATGTATCAACTCGACTGAATTAAAGCTTTCTTTTGACATATCTCCTATTTTTCGGTATTCCATTGCGAATGAAGACCGTGCAATCGTCAGGAAATATCCTTTACCTACCAGTACGATTATACCAAAAATGTCTATTACATTTTGCTGCTGATTTAAATTCATGAAATTCTCTTTTCACTTAAGCATTATTTCAAAGATTCTTATGCACGAGTCTAGTGCCGCATTTTTCAATAATTTAGTATTGGGCGTTATCGTATAATAAGAATATTTGTTTCTTAGATAATCAACGTTTCCTAGGAATTTCGTCTAAATCGGTCGCACAGGTGATACAAGTGCAACTGTACGTCTTGGACTCGCGGCCCATGCAAGTTATGAGCAAGAGCTTGGTGATCTTTGTAATCGAGGAGCTAATTGAAAACTTACAATTTAAATTTAGGTGTTTTTTCACGGGAATATTCAAATTGTCGTTAATCGAGTAATGCCGTTAAATGAGTTTGTTTTTCAAGTCAATCTCTGACACTGCAAAACTATACCGTAAAATTATTACATTCATGGAATGTTTCGATTCATACACCACTGTTAGTGAACCCTCGTTAAAATGAATAGTCCCTTATTTTAGCTCTAATTTTGAAGGCTAGAACGATTTCACGGCAACAAAATGTGTGTAAAGATACTTCAAATACCAAAAAAGACAGATCTTAATGCCGTTTATCGTCAATTGGAGTTCATCACGTGATAAATTACGAAGAAATTCACTCAACATTTCTTTATTGGAAGACTGTCTATCGTTAAAATGTACTACCTATGAAGTCTGTAAAACGCAACGTTTCGATGGATAAACATCATCATCAGGCTGAAAATATACAGTAAAATTGATCAGTCACATTGTTAAAATGCAAATCTAATTCTTACGCTATATGAGACTAGTATGAAAGATGAAATCACAGCACAAAACTGTTTTATCAATGACTAAATATAGAGTTTGAACAACAAAAAATGTATACATGAGATCAGGTACAGTAATAGCACACTATAGATGTTGATTGGACAAGCGATAGGGGCGAATTGACCGGAGGAGCAGTTGCCTCAGACTTCTAAGCTGCGATTTTAGGAAATAATTTTAGAGCAAAAAGTCATTAGTGTTTTCGTTGAGAACAGGTTTAAGTTTATGGTGAAGTCATGAAGTGCGTATGCTTTTTCTTTTTTTGTCAAACTAGACATGAAAATTTCTTGCTACTCAATCATGGCGACAAATTTTATCACTCATGAAAGTCTGTTTTCTTGACTAAATGCTCATTGTGTGACATGAAAGAGCAGGAAGCTGTTCATGGAATGAAATTAATTTTTCAATCTTATTTGCAGAAACTTCTTGTCTTGGTAAGTTTGCAGTATCATGATCAGTCAATCGAAATTCAGTTTTTAATTCATTCCCGAGCAAAATCAGTGAACAATCTGCAATTTTTTTCGAAAACTGTGTTTCTTTATTACTTTTTATAGAAATTTTTATTAGAAAAAAGTAGATCAACGTTTATAGAAACTGTCTCATCGATCAATTCCAATCCTCCACCATGGCCAACGATCAGTTTTGTCACCGCTGCCAATGGACGGTCAACATCCAAGCAGAAGCTGCTAGCGCCTGCCGCCAAATCAACGCAGGTCGACGACCAGATTATGTCCACATTGTTTCTTCTCCAGCCGAATCCCATCGTTGCCTTTATGAAATTCTCAGTGGTTTAGGCAGCGCTTGCACAGGGGACCTGGAAGTGAAGATTTTAGAATCATTTTGGAGACCTAATCCAGAAATAGACGCTATACTGCACACATTTATCAACATCTACGGGTAAAGAAAATTTTTTCTTGATTTTACTGTTTTCATTTTTTCCATTGCATTTATATGCACGTTAACTTACATTGAGAACTTTGATGTTGATTATATCAGGTTCTATACCAAAATGATATCCAATAGATATTTATTTAGTAAGAGATTTTAGAGCTAGTATCATCACCAATTTCTTGTTTTCTTTTACAGAAGACTATGGGAAATTGAACATGATTACGATATTGAATACTCCTGTCCCAATGATGAAAAAAAACGCAGCTTGGAACACAAAACTCTCAGTTTAGTGAGTTTACACATGCATACTATAAAAAGCTTTTAAATGGGCCAGTGTAAATTGATCAGAAATTCTTGTAAAAATCATAAGCCACTAAGTTGAAACAGTTGTGTTAATCAGAGATAATTTTTGTTCAAGCTGAAATTAAAACTCCCTCATAGACGGTGGGCTTCGCTCTGTGCTTGTTCAAGGGGATCCAATGATATAATGTGGTAATTGCAGAGTGAATGGTAGAAAATAAGTTAGTATAATACAATTTTCAAGTAGTCAGGTATTTACCTAAAATCTGAATACAAGGCTCATTGGATTAACCAAGTATTTATCAGAACCTCATCCATTAACAGACTTGAACTGAATAATGGCAAAGAAATTTTTTTCGATTCGTGATTGAAAAACGAGCCATGGTCGCTAAACACCGCTGCTCAGTTATCTGGACAATTTACAATATCATTTGAATATGGAGAGAAGAAAATTAGGAATAAAATGCTAAAAATCATCATGCAGTTTGATTCAAATGACAGAGGTTTCATTGTAACTTCGTATAGGAAATATCCAAAAAACAAAAACCGTTACTGGCATTATATCGTATTGCAAGCCCCAAATAATATTTTGTTCGAAAAAGTTGTCCTTAAAATCGAACTACCTTGAATTTATTCGGCTTGCATATTAGTTTCGCATAATACTTAGAAAAGGCATCATGTGATTTTAACCATTTAAAGCTACACTGAAATAACTCCGAAGGAAACTGTCGGGGGTATTACTTCCGCAACTACAATTGCAGAAAAGATCTCAACTGAATAGTGTCAATAGCGCCATCTAGGAGAAGGGACCATTTCCTCATATTAGAATTCTTGTTCTCTTCAGCAATTCGACGATAGAATCCGACGATTTCGTATTTCATATAGATTTTATGGGGCTTGATCGGCGGCAGCATTAAGCGAGGTACTTCATCATCTGCGTCGGCCTAGAATAGTTAGTATCTTTTAGTGTTGGCGACGATGGTGAATTTAGTTCAGAACGTCTACCTCGGCGACTTTTGTGGCTTATCCAGCCCTCTGATAAATAAATGAAAGACAAATAAATGAAATACCATTCATTAAAGAGCATGGTGTAACTGTCTCTGTCTAAAGAAAAACACCGAGCTGTTCTTATAGTTACTGTGAACCTCAAATTGAAATTTGTCAGCTCTATTATACATACAAGATCTCACGAGAATTTTAAAAATGTGTGCATCTAGTCTAGTCCATGCATTACATAATTTTCGGAAGGATTAATTAGCGTTTATTTTAAAAGGTGAATAAAACAGCGTCCTCACTCGGATTGTCATCATAATCAAGTGAACACAGCCGTTTTCTAACAACAAATTCAGGTTGAACAACAAGGAAACATAAACTAAAACTTAATTTTCTAGCAGGTGATAATCGTTTACGGTGATTTTATTCGACACCCGACCAGCATGAACGTTTTGCAAATCATTGTTATTACATCAATTGTTTTACTGTTTATATGTAGGGTTTGATTCCCTGAAAATATGCATGTTTCACACATGTAATTGAATGGGTTCTCGAATAGAAATTTTGGTTGATTCCTAGTAATCGTGTATTTTAGCCTCAAAAATTTTTTCAGCCGCGTGTCAAATTATTATTTCAAGCAATGTTTTTTGGTGTTTGGAATCAAAGTTACCATTGTGTCCCGTACTTTAAAAAAATATTACAGTGGAGTAAAAATCAAGATGTAACATTACACTCTACAATAAAAAGAAGAACCAGAGTAAAAACGAACATTACATTTATTGCAAACGTTTCGGAATTAAAATT
>JACJUY010011146.1:6979-26486 GCA_014220935.1 Platorchestia sp. MABIK
CACACCACCGGCAGTACACCACCGGCAGTACACCACCTGCAGCACACCACCTGCAGCACACCACCGGCAGCACAATACCTGCAGCACACCACCTGCAGTTCACCATCTGCAGCACACCACCGGTATTACACAACCTGCAACACACTACCGGCAGCATACATTTGGAAGGCTGTAAACCACGGATGGCCGTTTTCAAATGCTACGGCCGTAACCCACCGAAAATTTTGCACCTTCAAATCATCCATGGCCAACTATGAATTTCACGTCCGTGCTCGACCGCGCATAGTTTGGAGCGCGTAGAGGGAGTGCTAAGGCAGAGCAGGCCGACCAGCCTATAAATCGTACATAATCGACCACCACGTCCTTAATCCACCGGCGATACGTCCTTGATTTTCAATTGGGTTATGTTTTAGACATGGTGCTTAGCAACCACTGTGTTTGAGTAAATTTTCAAAAAATTACATGAATTTCATACTCTTGAGAGTAAACCAGACGTGTCATCGATATCTTATACCAGCTTTATAACTGACAGATATGGTCTCAGAAACATGTCGAACCCAACTAATATTTTTAATATGTTTTTGAAAAATCGTTTCCAATATCAATGTTTTCTCCAGGAGGGAGCTATTTCGAACGATTTTTTTTAAATATAAAATTATCAATGAAGAAAGTGCTGGTTATTCTATCCGTATAAACTGCCAAATCGGAGTTCTGTGTTTTGAATTGTTGTAAATTAACATAAAGTTATAGGATTTTGTGTACGCATAAGACCGTGCAGATTTCATTGAAGAACCAAATAAGATCTGCTGCAAATGTAGATTGTCCAAATCGAGATTCGAGCAGGAAGGCATATTATGTCCTCTTTATTTAAATTAATTAATAGGCTAATTAAGGAATCATTTACGCTCTGTAAAAATGCACAATTGTTGTGTAAACTTGCAAATATATGTGAACTCATTTAAACACTTGCACACCAATCTTTTATTACTGCATGACCTACAAACCCATCATCATTGAATGTGTGCAACAAAAAGAACATATGTGCTGGTCCTCGATGCTGAATCTCTATCAATACAGTTGCCATTGGTAGTTTATTTTTCGTAACCGTGAAACTCCGCAAAATGGTATGAGTTGAGAAAAGCTAACAAAATTGGTTAGTTGTACAAAAACGAATTCATTTCTCATTGCAAGCTCATACTGTAAAATAAAGTGTCAAATACCTCAGCCAAGCAGCTATTCTCTTTCTCCAACGGTTCGGAAAGAGAATGATTCCATCTACCACAATTCTTTAACGTCCAGACTATAAAATGATCCTCAAGCTCAAAGTTTCTTCTCTGCAAAGAGCGGGGCAGACTTTGTAGGACTGGATTTCTGGCTTTGAGCCTCGTCATGGTTACCGGAATAAAATCATTAACTGCTTTAGCTCTCCCAGAGCTCTCAATTGGAACCTCAAAGTTGCGTAGAGTCGTCAGTTTTCTTGAAGGATCCAGCGGTTTATCGGTGGTGGGGTGACTCCAACTTTTGGAATGTTGTTATGGTTTTGATCTTCACATACCCATCTACTCTGTTGCCACACAGTTGCGTAATCAGTTTGTTACATATATGAAATAGGCCGATTTCTACGAAATTTCAATTTTACGTTGAAAAGGAAATCAACGTAGCTAGGAATATCATGATGAAAACAAACGTTTCCGATAATAAAAAAATTATCTTCAGCTCTTTGGAAAACAATAAATAAGGTATTAAAACCAATCAAGGTTTCGAAAGTAAAACACTGACGTCAAAAGGACAGTAATAAAAACAAAAACAAATAGAAAATTTTTACAAACAATGGAAAGTTTTACCGCCAAGTCATATTCTTTTCCTGACGGACGGTTTTTTAAAATGTGTGTCGACTCTAACATGCGGATATCTGACGAATTTGGGACTGAATCAAATATTTTGAAATTTGTGCTCTTAAAAACAAGGTCTTTATTTAAACAATGCTCTCCAATAAACGAGTTAGATGGCTTGGGCAGGTGATTGCCAACTTGTTCCATTTTCACAAGGCCGTCCCCTGATTTGAATCCCCCGTCATTTTCAGATATTCTTTCTCTTAAACCTGCATTCGAAACCACTACAATAATCGTTATCTTCATCATGTTCACTTATATTCACCGTCATTGGTGATCTGCATTTGCATAACACTTAGTCAATGATTTAATCATGCAACGCCTCCCCATTGGTATCTTGTGATTCAATACTGTTGTTATGAAGGTGCATCAAAGCGAAAAAAGTTTTAAGAGTCAAATTGTGACGTTTCATTTTTATTTTTTGCAACTTTCTACGAACTTTTATCAGTAGGAAAAATTAACATACAAACGTTTTTAACACCGTATCAAATCAACAGTTTTGTATTTCTCTCCGCTCCTCACGAGACGGTCATAAAAATGCACTGATGCAGAAGCATATCACTGCTGTAGGGTAGCGTGTTCCTAAAGAGCAAACTAATTCACTAAGAACTAAACAATGCTACATTTTATTTCACACAATGTAAAATACTTCACAGGTGAGCTTCCTTTCCACTTTTCAATCGAACGGAATTGTTCAAGCTATTCATGAGCTGAAATACGAATGAAATTGCCAATTAATTTTACTAAAACACTGTCAATCATCAAAATTGCACAGCACCGTCAGTCTATAGAAGCGACGGTTCAATGTTACCAACATCATTCTCAATAACTACAGTTTGTGTTTATTATAGAGATCGTAAAATCAGTGACCTCTTAGTAAAAAATAAAATTTCCAGATCCAGGATCAGTGGCCTAGACAGAGCCAGTGTGTTTTGTCAGTTTGAGAAAAAACTACGTCTCTTAATATATGTTACACTGGTATGACTATGGATGACCCTGGAACAAAAAAATTACCTGCGCACATATATAAAAGATCTGTTTTTAATAATTTCTGTGCTGGGCAAAGTTGGAAGCCTCGAAAAAAGGCCTGCATTCATATACAAAAAGCTTTACTTAATGTTGTTAAAAAACAATAGATTCAAATAATGGAAGAATTGCACATCCATAAACCTAATCCTGCCCTTCACGAAAATGCTTTTGGCTTTTCTGCTTTAAAACTATTTCAAAGGACAACAGCATAGAAGTTTGAAACATCCGCTCGATCTTTCATTTTGTATTTCCCTATTTTGCCATGACAACACACATAGTCGTTGTGGAATGCTGTTACCTATAGTCGTCTTGGAACCTCACATTTCTTTCGCACAAAATATCCTATCTAACTGTTTTTTTATTTTCACTTGTTTAATACATCTGATGAAGTTCAAGTATTAAATTTACATTTTTATCAACGTGACTGTGAAAATATTTCGATTTTAGATTTTCAGCCTGAGGATGTAGTTATTGATTTCGAAACGTCGTTTTTTGTCGAAAACTAGCGTTATAAAATTTCAAAGATTGACATTGTTGCATGACTTTTGATTTGCAATTTTATTTGTATTTAAACACGTGAAGAAATGAAACCAGGTGTTTAAATTATTACCATTGCGTTTGTTGGAAAAACGTTCCAGAAGCCAGAAGAATATCAAGTTCTTCGAAGTGAAAATAAATTGCCTCCGACTGAAAATCTCACTCCGCAGAGTGATAATTTATTACCTCGAAATGAAAATCAAGCTCCTCCAAATGCAGTTCAAGTACCTCAAAGTGAAAGTTATTTTCTAGACTTAAAAATCATGTTCCTCAAAGAAAAAATCAAGTTCCCGCAGCGGAAGTGAAGTTCATCAAACTAAATATAAAGTTCTTCAAGAGACGCCGTCGGTAAAATTGATTCTCTTACATGTATTGGATTGAAATGATAAGAATCAATTTTTAAAGTATACTTATACTTCTTTTATCTTTTGCCGTATGTAACGGATCCGCTGAACATATGTGTGCAGAAATTTTACACTTTTCAAGTTTGATCTTTCAGAACACTACATCACCTCTATCGCTGTCTCCAAAATAAAATACAACATCTGCAAAAGAGAATAGAAAAGTGGAATTTTTGAGCTCTTCGACGCTGAGGATGTTATAAAGGAACATAATAAATGCTGGAACTTTAATAATGAACGCTAAAACAGCCAGTGAAGCGTCGAAGGAGAACGGGTGTATTCCCCTGAAGAAGGGTGGCAGTAAATCCAGGATGACAGACGATATCAAGAAGGAAATGGTATCTGCTGTCACAGTGAATCTTTCCATTACTTGTGATCGTAGTTGGAAGTGCTCTCGCCAATTATATATGTATATCATCAGTCAATACGACTGAAATTTGATTAATAGTGAGTTGTTTTCGGTCAAAATGGGAAGAACTGTTATCAATAATACAAACACCCAAGAGAATAATGCAAAGAGTTCAAAGTAAATGAAAAAAAATTAAAAACAAGATCCACTGGTTAAAAACTCACTTAGATGCACGAAACACACTTCAATCTCAATTGCAAGCCTAGTGAAAAAAAGTCCAAAATCAGACAAGAAAGTTGATTCTATTACCTTAGAGTAAAGGATCGAATCAGTACTGCATTGGTACCGTCTCTGTCAATAGCGTTGGGTGTTTCACAGTTCCTCGAAATGCCTTCGAGAACCAAGACTGTAACGAGTGATTTGAAAATTTAAGTCGTGTACGTAATCAGAAAAGTATTAAAACTCCTACTTTCAATGTTGGTAATGCATCAGGTTATATCAGATTGGAAAATCTTCAACATCATTCCCTCTCCCAGCAAGATTCTTGAACTCGCGCCATTGTCTTGTTTAACGAACCTAATTGAACAGGTGTGAATAGGTCTGAAACATAAGACTAAGAGCTAGCTAAAAGAGAAAATAGAAAACCTGTTGAACATAAAACGAGAACAAACAGTGTCAAAAACGGAACAGCGGATGAGAAACATCGAATTACTTGCTCAAGCTATTTTTGAAATTAGTCCGAAATTATGATTGTATGTTTTTCAAACAGAGTGGAAAAATTCTACCAGGCGACAGCCAGACAAGATGATCTGGAGGTACCTTGGTAACTCGCATTGTTAAAGACTTGTATTAAATTTATGCACTTAATATAAATCAGGAATATTCTTTTCAGAATGAATTATTTTGATGCCCGTATCTGTTTAGAGCAGTGGTAAATCAAAGTTATTTTACCAGATCTATCAAGAATATTACCAATGTCAACTTTTTTAAAGAACATGCACAAATAGATTTTAAAAATTAAACTTTATACAGTTACTTAGCTTATAACTTTGTTTTCAATAATGCGTTATGTATTTTTATTATCTGTACATTTGAAATAAAATCGTTTCCCGCTTATGAATAGTTTGTTACACTACTGAGTAACGAATGAAACTATCAAATGGTAAATACTTCTTATTTTACATAAATTTATCAGAGGAACCTCATGTTCAGTTTGGGGAGCATAAATGAATTTAATAAAAAAAACTTTTTTCTGCGGCGCATAGATTTACAAATTGAATATCTTGGTTTTCAGTCGGAGAAAATACATAGTTTTGTACTTCAAATAACCTGAAAAGCAGTTGTAGAAGATTAGTGTTATCCAGAGATTTTTTATTTCCGCTTTGACGAACTTCATCAATCAGAGGAAGTTTTATTTTCATTTTGAAAAATTCGTATTTCATTTGGAGGAAATAAACCTAGAAATGGTACAGTTAATAATGCAATCATCCGAAGCATAACATGAGCCAGAGAGAGGTATGGGGCTTATATAAGAATAGTTGAGAATTATTTGAAGCGAGCAACAACATTTTCAGCAAATTTATGAGGTAAAAATCATTTTGCCATCACACGATCAGTTAAATTGCATTTCTTGCCTATTTTTGATAACTTATGATCATAGTAATTGTAGCTGGTGGTCTATCAAGTCCCACTGACGAAATCAAGTCCCACACGCATTATAATGCTGTTAAGAAATAACAAAGAAGTTTTAATAGTATGATGTGTAAGACTTCGTTTTCTAAATAATTTCCAGTGATGATTTTCTAAATTCATTTTACAAACACGTATAAATTTGGCTTCCAGTGAACTGCGTTTTAATTTTGCCGTCATCACGGCGATCATATATGATGTGGTTCTAGGTTTAGCATTCGAGTAACCGCAGTGTACTTCCATGTTAATTTTTTATTTGTCTCTGAAACACAAGCTTATAAATTTTCAATTAATTATCAATTTTACGCCAAAATCAGTGCGAATTGGATTGAGGCAAAAAAAACATTATAATTCTTGAACTGACGAATTCACCAAAAAAGTTTGATCATTATGCTCCGTTTAGGAAGTTTTCCATTTACATCATTCATTCATTTTTCTAAACATACGTTAAATAGCGTCTTTTGATAAAATAAAACGTTGTGTGTACCTTCGAGTTTATTTCTATAATTAAGAGATCAATGCAGGCAAAATATGAATCAATTCTAGAAGTAGCAACAAATTAAATCAGTCATGGGAAAAAATTACTTCGGATCTGTTTGTAATAGAACCATTTTAAGGCCGGTACCTGTTACAGGGAGTCAATGTTAAGGGGGTTACGGTGTGCAAATTTCCAAATATCTGTATACAATGTGAGCGAGGATTGACGTCTAGATGGCAATGCAGAGCGAGGGCCGTCGAGTCGAGTGCAATAGTTGTTCTCATTATAGTTGCAGCGCGAAGCAGTGGGCGCTCACTGAGCCTGGAGAGCTTCTCCAGTTCCGCACTCCAGGTACAGCCAGTGTATTGCAGAGGCTATATCTGTACGCAAATTGCCGAAACCAAAAGGATTTCAATCGAGGCTCACTGAATTTTGCATTACTAGGAATTTAGGCTCGTGAGAATGCGGAACTGAAATTCCTCTGCGGAGAAGTCCCGGAATTTCTCTGGAAATCAGAATGAGCATTCTGAATCACTGGAGCTTGTTGCGCATACAAAAGTGTGGTCAAACCGAAAATTTTCATATTACGCGCTATTAGCGGTTAAAATTTACTGAATAAAGCGTTTCAACCGCGGACTTGCTGATAATGACAATAATTCAATAGCAAGAAGCCGCTGAATGAGAATAATTCAATAATGCTGATGCGTTACGTAAAGAAAGTGTTACCCATTACAAATCTCATTTGAAATTGCAGCTCAGCATCAGGCGTTTGTTTCATGATTGTACGTTTATTTCAGTTATTGTTTTCGATTTCACTAAAGACATGTGTTTTGGCTTCATAAAAAGTGCGATCAGTTCGCACACTTATATCATTTGATGTTTTCCATTTGCTTTGCAGTTTTAATCTTTTCTCGCTACCAATTCTTACCCTGCTTGTATATTTGTAAAACGAGTACCTTTTGAAGTTAAAATTGATGTGGTCTCTACTGACTGTCGTTATTGCTCCCTATCGGTTGGAATCTGACGCACACACTGCTGTGTCTCTTAGTCTCTTTGTGGGTCCCCCTTTCCTATCCTCTTTTTCTTGTCTGTCCTATTACTAGAAGCTATAGTACTTCATCATAACTTTCTTGTAATATTTCAATCCAGTCAAATTTCAGTGACATTGCAATCGAAAAATAAATAATAAAAAGACGTACTGAACTTTAAATTTCTGTTGATAGCACGAGTTTTCTGTCTTTAATTAGCGTAATATGATAAATAAAATAAGATTTGTTTGAGTATGAAAATCTGAGTATACGTGGACTTAAGCACTTTGTTAAACAAACGCTACTATCAGGTAGATACAGTTAACATAAATGCTTTTTACTCGATCATCATGCAGTTGAAACTGTTTCGCTAGAAAAATTTGTACTTTGAGAGTGGCAGGGAAATGAACTGTATAAGTTGGGAAGGCCTTCTTATTATAAACACACTAAACAGAATAACAGCATTAATTATTAAGACAACATAAGCAGATTTTTGAATTAAGCTAGGTATGTTCAAAAGAGGTTCAACATGAAGCCCATCTGTTGCGATGCGGGCGTTCAATCGCCGTGCAATGACCGTCGAGCGCGATCGAAGACACCAGGAGTTTCCCCAATCAACATCAACAAGTTTGCTGATGAGGTTCTCTTCGGAAGGAATCGGTGTTTCGTAGACCAAACTCTTCAAATGTCCTCAGAAGTAGAAATCTAGGAGCGTAACATCAGGAGACCTATGTGGCCATGAGATGGGGCCGCCACGGCCAATCCAGAGATTTGGATACTACTATTTGCTGCACCGCAAGCCAGATCAATATCCGCTTATTCAGCATTGAATAATCGCTCTATCATCTTAATATCTTTGCAGCCGATAAAACTTGCAAAGTAATCAATCGATTTAAATTTTTGATGCAATAGAACACTAAGATAATCGGCTAAAAATTTATAAAGTCCTTGTAACTCTTTAACAAAGTACTTTCTACCGCACGGTTATTGATTAAAATGTATTTATTTCAACGGCTCCAAACTTATGTAAAACCTTATTCTAAAACGTGCCGCTAACAATTAACATAAAATAATTTGTTATATTTTCCCCAATGATAGGATAGGCTCATGCAGCATGATTAACGATGGGAAAACCCATGAAGAGGTCAACTCATATTATGTGAATATTTTGCAAGAAATTACATAATATAAAAATTTTACTTTCAAACATGGTTTACCTGATATACATAATAAACTATCAAACTGAATCGAGATTTTGCGCCAAGTTACGCACATCTCAGCAAAAGAACAATACAAATCCAGGGATAAATTTTTGATCCATGAATTTAATTAATATGACTTATATGCTTGGCAATCCAGCTCATAAACAATACCTTCATCAAAATAGATTAAAATTAAACGAAGACAATATTCACGTTACCGACAAAAACTGTTAGGCTCTTCCATTTTAGAAGATGGAGCCCACACTAATGATTCCTTCGATAATCTACTTAATTATCTAGAAACCCTCTCACCACGCTATGAATACATTGTTGGAGACGAACGTAAATACACTATTTCTCGACTGTAATTCTCGCTCAAATTGACTGTGATGACAACATAAAAGAAATAAAAAATCATTATACGCAAGAAAACGAAAGGTAGTTTCCAAACACTATTGCTCAACATGAATAATGAACAAGACAAACTTCAAGCCGCACATAAAGCTTTTGATGCATAAAAGAGCCTCCTGATGAAAAAACTTTGACTAGACTCGCAAACTGGACTATGCATATATTTAATATTAGTGTGTTTGACTTATATTGCTTAATTAATTACTAAAATAGGTTCACAATCCCTAAATAATTTCCCATACATTACTTCAAAAATTATTTCTCTCATGAAATGTTGTCATAGAAGCCTCGAAGTTAATTTAATTCCAAATCCCTGTGTTGTTGTCTGCTACGTATGAACTTTCTTTTGCATCTCACTTTCAAAAACAGTTTCACCTGCTGGAAATGAATAATCCGCCTTGATGTTAATTAATTACACTTTTTTTTAAAAGATTAAATTGTGCAATTTGCTGAGGTAACTTGTGTTCGCGCTAAAAATCTTCAATTTGAAAGTTACCACATCGTTCTAAAAACATGTAAATGAAATTATGTTTTCAGTTCCCCATTACAGTGAATTATATTTAATGGTTTATTTCAATGTTTCTCTGAATACATATTTTTCAAGAACCACATTATCTCAATGTAACGTCCAAATTGAGCCTTTGAAGTATTTCTCTGGAAGGCTGATTGGAGCTCCTCCTGACTCTCAAATGGAAAGTTTGTACCTTCCCGAGGTAGCGCTGCGTGCGGCTTTTCCTAACGTGATGAGTGTAGAGTTTCTCAGCAAATGAAAGTGGAGTTGCGCCCCAAATTACTCTCCGGAGTACACGTGCGCCAACGCCTCACGGAACTAATACTTTAAGAGATGAATTCTCTCTTTCTAGCATCTTAGATTTCTGCGTTCTTAATTTCGGTCTCAAGTTCTTTGTAATTGACCCCTTTCTCGTTCTCTTTCAAAAACGTCTCGTCACTGTAAGTCGAGCTGGTCATCGTATCATGAGACATTTAAGCCAGCCTTCTTTATTCTTCTTCAACGAAAGTGCTTAACTCAATTTAAAACACCGAAATATTCCAAAATAAAAGCCACAATTTTTCGGGGCTCCCCATCAAGCGTTGTGAACGAAGTGTAATTTCTGCAATTTATAAACTATATTTTTATAGAAACATTAATTTAGCATTGTTTAATGGAGCCTAATGTAGCGTCGTACGTAAAGAGGATCTTCTGAGAGTATCAGCTTTCAACGACGATAAGATATGTTGAATTACAACGAAGAGTCTAAAGCGACCGAAAAAGTTTGCAGAGTTTCAAAATAACGAAAAAATTTGCACTACCTTTTGTCTACACGGCGCTTAAAGAGTCAAATTAGAACACTATCGCTCTCTGTGGGTGGAGTTCACGTGAAATCCCAGTTACAGCGCGTTGAACCAATTCAAGAGAGAAACAATGACATGTTCAAAGTAAAACATCTTCAAGTTTCCACTATGGTATTTTTAATTTAAACATTTATCTATCACAGCTCATACAATTCACCAGAAAATTATATTTTCTGGATATTCAATAATGGTAGCGTAGCTTTCAAAACAGCTTATACCTTTGTCGTGTAACGTTGAAGAGTGAACCCCCGAGTCTTGGACTCACCCATTAAATTAATTTCTATACCATCATCTATTCTCTCCAAAATTTCACGTCTATTTAGCTAAGTTAAAGTGACTTGTTTTCGTTTTTGATAAAATGTTTTCATTTTGGGAACATTGATATTATCCTACGTACTAAATCTCGAACATAATCTGTAACGTAAAAAAAATAACGCAATTATTGGAACATCTAAAATTAATGAAACTTATAGTAGTTATCTCAATGCAACACATTTTAAAAAGAGGTAAAATCTAGGTTATAAAGATTACCCTGCTTTAAGAGGAAGTTGTTCACGTTTGACGATGATCAGCCACAGGAACTCCCAAATAGATAAAGTTCCAATATCGGGAGTTCTGATGTATACGGTTCGAGAGTAAGTTAGTTATTGTATTTCTTTACGAGGCCGTAGTCATCAATTACATTTGCCTCCTGTAGGAAATTTTAAGAGACGTCAGTGTACGCTTTATAAGAAAATAAGTGTTATTTAGGTAAGATCTACTGTATTAGTAAAATGCATCACTCATAATCGTAGTCAAACTGGCAAACTGCATTCAAATATCATCACAACATTTTACTTAAAAATATCTGTCAATGAAATGCTAAGGTCAGGTATTTCATCAGCTGGTCAGAGAGAAAATTAAGATTTTTATTTCATCAAAATTATGTTGCACAGTAACACAGCATTTCGATAGACCGCGCGTGCCAGGCTTGTCAGTCGGAGGTAGCAGAGCATATCCGGCGCAGTCGGAATGCTTTTTTGGTAGTCATTCCTCCAAAAGTGGCATCCTATGCGGGCTGAATTGTCTTGTTATCCCTCAGAACACATTGTGAACCTTCTCAGAATGATTAAGAAAAAACTTTTAGATTAAATCTCTCATTCACCTATAAATAGGTTTGTGTTTAAAAATTCTAGTTTGCGTTTAAATTTCAAAATTAAATCCGACATAGATGACCTGTTTGATTTTTAGATTCACTGTTTAGTAACTTAAAGTTGGAATAATATGTTAAATCTTAAAACTACGATCAGTTAAAATATGGTGCAGACGATATCTCCAACCAAATACAATTAATAAATGTCTCAGAGAAGCTGAAATTTTGTGTTGTCTAGTAACTATCATTTCTAGCTCAGATGATACCATTTATTGAAACATCATGCGTAGGGAAACGAAAAGTTCTCTTTTGAACAATATTTCGTTCAGTACTTATGTCAAATTTTGTGCGAGAAAGTCCTCAATTTTTGTTTTTAAATACAAATCCTCTGCACTATATCCAAACGCTTCACACGAGTAGAAACAAATCAAAAAATAGCTTGTAGATTAATTTGCTCGTGAGATGATTAAGGTCTTCAGAGTATGTGTGCTCGTGAAATGATTAAGGTTAATTCAATGAAACTATGCGAACAAATTGCAATGACTTTTTGCAACTGTGTTGTAACTGCAAAACTTTATCCAAAATTGAAACAGATACCATGTTCTATAACTGAATTGACGTATAACTTTGACGTGATTAGCTTCACCGAAAGCTGGCTAGATGACTCAACGAAAACATGATTCAAATGAAAAATCATCACATCCACCACTCACTACGCAATAGCATGCGTGGCGGAGGCATCAGTACGTACATATCTAAGCTCATAGACTCAAGACTCATAGCAAGTGCAACTCTGAATCGGGATCATATATAGTCACTATTCATAGAACTAACTAAAAATGGTAAACGGATTATGCTTGGAGAGGTGTAGGCCTCTAAAAGCTTGTCCTGTTAATTTTCTGAATGAGTTCAATCGTATTGTATCACGGTTCAACAGGTCTTTATATAATAGCATAAGAATCTGCGGTGACTTCAATGATGATCTGCTGAAACATGAAAGCTGTGAACCAATTTCAAATTTCTAAAATGCTTTTCAGTCTAAATATTTCCCTAAGATTATCACAATGCCTACACGTTTAATCTCAGAATCTACAACGCTGCTCGACAATATCGTTATGACAGACCCAACTATTTTTCTTATTATGAAAAATGTCTGTCACTTGCACCAAGCCACAGGTTGAACATTACTCAACGTAAACATAAACGAATCAAATTTGGAAGAAATGCGCACTGTTCTAGAAGAACTAATGCCAACATTACACATTTCTCAACAGAACAATAATACAATGAAAATTGAAGAAACAATACTAAACTTGACTGAAATTATAATGACTGCATACCATCAGTGTAGTCCAATAATAATTGATACATCGTAAGTGTTCCTGATCCAATCCACGCTCACCCAGTCTGGGCCATCAATGCGGCGGTCCTAGAAGCTCCCTCACGTCCACGGGTCCCTTCGGACATGCAGCCAACAAAAGCGGTGACGACGTTCAAGCGCACAAAACAGTACTAACCACCACGATATACTAGCACAGCGCGCAAAATTGAGCTACAGTGTAACCGCATCCGTCAGCAGACATTGCCTAGTCGCGCTTGCACAGCCCTGCAGATGCGATGAAATGAACAGTAGCGCGCTAATGAGGAATCTGACGCTCAGACTTGTTGCGTACCGAGGACAGCTGCGGTCACGTCTCATGTACAAATTGCTATAAATGCTGGCAAGTACCAACCACAGATATCTAAATTTTAGATTTGATTTGATAGAATTAATATTAGCATGTAGTATTTTGAACATCATTCCATGCATGAAAGATCAACTTTGGTGTTTTCAGGCGCTTGTCTGAGCTCATTGCACAGAGTAAAAGGACTCAGTTTCTGTCTACGAGGAGAAGCTAGGGGATGAATTTTGTAGCAACACGATTCGAGCCAAAAACTTCACAAAGAATTTCTTAGCAGAAATCATGGGTTGTTGAAGCATTACTTCACAAATCACGGATTATCTGACGACCGTTTTCGTGAATGAATCGTCAGTTTTTAACATTTTTTTCTGATATTTTTTTTGATGATCTCTCCCAGGGTAAAAATGTGTGAAAACCCGGGCTGAATGCTAGGTAGGCCATCTTTTATTTGAAATAAAATGTTTATGTTATGCTAAGGACCACCTTTTTTCGGTTCACGGCTTTCATGCTTTCCAGCACTTGCCACTTTCTTGTTCAACTTTTATCTTGTTTATAAACTTCTTTCTCAACTTACTGTTTCTATGCGCCTTCTGCATAGATTCCGCGTTCCCTTATCTCAATACTGAATAGTGCCTTCCTCCTTCCTCTCTTCGGAACGCTTTTTTAGCGGTTAGGGAGAATCAAGCCAACATCTAATTTAATCTAATCTTGTACCATTAGTATTCATCTCAAAATGCCACAGCTGTGCTGTGCCTCTTGCGTGAAGTAAATGCTTTAATAATATGGATATAAGAGAATTCAGGATCCTCTCTGGTTAAATGGTGCTTAAATGTCGGAATCAGTTTTACAATGATTGTCTCAATTTCATTCTCCTCAGGGGAGAGTAGACCTCGTGAGTATAGATTCCGCATTCCGCAACATCTAGATTAGATGTTAGTTTAAGCTTCATCTTTTTAGAACGCCTTTGTCGCGAATAAGGAGGCTTAAACTATCATCTAATCTTTCGTCTGATGATAGGCGCATATTTCAGGTTGTTTTCAATTTTGTTTGTTGTATGCTATCGAACAAATCTAAATATTTTTAAAATGACTAAAATGTAATATAAACTATAATAACCATAATAATATTTATCATAGCCAATTGCAGGAAATGTTAACTCCGTAGTTCTGAATGGTATATCGGAAAAATGTATACTTCAAACTGGAAAGGTTTATAGTTTGCATTAATGGCGTTAGATTAGGATATAGTTCCATGAACTTAGTAGACATCGCAGTTCAATCGGGACACGTCATCGAAAGCAAAGTATAATACAGTTGTCGAACAGTAATTTAATGGTGATTTATTTGTAAATTTACCGTTGTATGACTTTCATAAAGCACATTTCAGATATATTAAAAACAAATCTTATTTCATGCTGCGGCTTATTCTTATTTACTCGAAAAATCTTTGCTGTTGAAGCTCGCTTCGTCAGGAAGCTGGTGATAAACACATTGAAATGGGAAACCTTTGAGTTAGTGTCATTTTTATTGTGTTGGTGTTTCTTTGTTTAATTGAGTTTGAACGGTGAGTATAATGTATCTCTAAATGACTGATTTTATTTCAGCACTGCAATCTCACCAGTAGGACAGGATACAAGCTCTGACCAGAGAGGAAGGCGTTAGGTACTGGTGATATGGTACATTCTTTTTTAAGTTTTATGGCGACTTCGCTGATGTGTAAAATAGTAATTTTTGCGGTTTATCATCAACTTTTGGATACAGTCATGAAGCTTACTGCTGCATCCAATTGCTCGTTATACGCCGCAAACATGATAGTTCTGTTTTGCTACAGCTGCGAATAAAAAACTCGGAAACAACATCAACCAAGTTTGCAGTACACATGCGTTAAGTAATCTCGTCTCAGGTGTGACCTTTGTAGCATCAATATTTTACATTCAAACCTGCTTAGTTTCTCCGGCTAGGCAGTTTATTGTCACGGTTATGTGGTACAAATCACGGGGCATAACCATTTTACGCACTTTAGTCAAACTGTTTTTTCAAGATGATAAAAGAGAAATCATGGATTTTTCCCATTGTTTGTTTCACAAGTTTGACCGTTTTCCATGGTAAAACAGTAGTGATTACGGTTTTTCATTGTTTTGGGTTCTCAGATTTTACCGTTTTTTTACAGCTTAATGTTGGCAGCGAAGTTGCCCGGCAATTTACCATGAAATTTCACGGTATTTTTACAGAGTTATTAATAAGTGAATCCGAATAAACACCTAATAGAAAATTCTAGAGGCTAAGCATTCCTGACTGCTAGCATTCTGAGCTAGAATAGCTCAGAAGGAAGTTATATACTGAATTTATGATTAGTTACGTTGTTGAATTAGTTACGTTGTTGAAAGCAGTTTAGGTGACATGAGCCAAGGAAGATGGGTCTTTTTCCTTGAGCTCAAACACAAGTTACATGGAACTTTGTAATACCCCTTAAAGTAATATAAACTATTGACAGAAATTTTATCGATGAAAATTTCTAGCTCTATGAAGTCCAGCTAGTGACGAAATTTTTTATGAATAATTATTTATTGTGACTATTATTGAAACTCATACAGTTATATTCTGCATAGTTATTGAGCGTCTTCAAAGGAGTTCAACCACGATATCAACCATAGGAGCGTCTAAAGAAATGCGTGGAGCAGCCCAACAAAACCAAATATCAAAGCATGACTTGTTTGGTGAAATTCAGAGGCGCTTTAAATTAGGCTAACGTTTTGCTAAAGTTCGCTCCTGCACATCGCGTCACATTAGTTACAAAAATATTTGTTGATATAACATTTCACGTGTTGAAGTTCACCCTCAGTGTTTGAAGTAAATTTTTCGTAAAATACTATGACACGTGCAATGGTAGAGATTTCTTTTCAAATCTTTTAAGCCATAAACTCCAACACACATACTCCAAGCACAGTAGATAAGCAAGATCAGCATTGGGCATACAGTGTACTTGAGAATGCTTTGGTTGGACGAAAGTATAGAAAAGCAAGTTTGTTGTTCGAGTGTCATCTATATTAATGACAATGTTCACATTTTTCCACACTTTATTGTTCATGAATTCCAATTTTTTTCACATTTATTATATCACCTAACGCTCTAGGAAAATGATCTACTTCTGTCAGCCATTTTTGAACTCCTAAAAATAAATGAGTGCCGAATTTAATTTATTAGGAGGGTTGAAAATAGAAGATGATATAGCTTTCAAAAATAGGAATAACGTTGAAAATGAATCAATCAATCATTCAACACTTGTCTCATGTAGGAGCCAATTCAAAAGTTCGGAACAAACTGCTTATTTCTTTTTCCAAACACTTTTTTCCTTGAAATATGCACGTTAATTTCGAAATTCTACATTGTCGCCAGCAGCACTTACCAAAATTTATCTATAATAATTTTAAGAAGCAAATCGTACATCGTGGAGTTCATTTAACACGATGACTACGTCATATGTGTACCACAAAGTATATTACTCATTTACGTACCGGTATAAATGAATAGCATTTCGATTATATTACTAACTTCATTTAAAATAGATAGTAGCGTACAAGTTAAAATCTTATAGAGCAACTATGTTTATCACAATTTTCAGAAAGGATCAAAATGTAATCGAGCAGTGAAGACCGTTTTTCTATTCTGCTACTTCCAACCTAACCAAATAACCCGCAGCAACCATGAGAACGTAGTTAACATGTTACGCCAATTTGGGTGTAGCCTGAGAATCCCTTTGAAGTTCTTAAAACTTCAAATGTCTTCTTATCTTCTAAATTTTGAGACACTTTTCAAAACTCGTGCCTTGCAATGATTATTCTTGAAGTCATCAATGCTTCCGTCTTTTGAACAGGAACTGAAATAATTTTAGGTAACTTTAAGGGGTGTTCAGCTTAAATCAGCAATTTTGTCTCCTGTAATAAGATAAAAAACCGTTAGATAAATTTGCTAAATTTTAGTAATATTTCAGTTAATGAAATTCATTTACTTTCTTCTAATGTACAAATCTGCTCATATTTATCTACAACTTTGATGAACAAGTTAGAATGGTCGCTCTATCTAGCCAATTCAATCGAATAGAATAATTTTATCTGTTTAACTCAACATGTAATTTCTAATATGTCTACGGAGGTAAATATTTAATTAAGCCAAAATTATGTCTGTACATGTCTCTATATTGGGGAATAATGCTGATCTCTTAAAAAAAAAAATGGCGAGAATACCTACGTATGATTATTTCAACTACATGGTAAACTGTCCTGTAATATTTCTAGTACTCAAGTTCTCTTCAAGGACACGGTACGGGTCCACTAACGGATAATGGAAGGTTTTTGGTTTATATACTCATCTTACAGAGAATTTTCTTGCTCATCCAACGATATAATTGACTCTCAAGTACGTCCATTAGCTCTTCTCCTAGTGGTAGAAGATACGCACTAGCGTGACCTTGGGGAGCGCCATGAATGGGTGACTTCCCCCTTCCCCCCCTTCTAACCAGTTTTGAGTGTTCCTCTACGGGAATAGAAAGAGAGTTCATTCATGGCCTTGCTTGAAAGCTTTCGTATTCAAAGGAAACATTCTATTACTCAGTGATAAATTATGATGGTGCAACTGAGTGTTTGTTTTGAGTCTGGCTGCTGAGTCATCTGCTAGTTAGCTTGCTGTGTAAACATAAAATCGCCTCCCGGAGTTTTGAAGCTACAGGAATGGCAAATATATCAATCGAAAAAACTCAAAAAGTGCAATGAAGCAATAGAATGGATTTTAAAAATAATTAGTTCGTAATGAAGGAAAAAGTCTTTCTAAAAAACATCGCTGTTCTGACACTTTTATTTATTAGCTTTTAAATGAATCCCTCCCCCCCCAGTTTTGGAGGTATAGGAATTGCTGATAGAGCAATCGAAAGAACTCAAATTGAGCTACAAAAGCAGTCGAGTTTATTTCAAAAAAAGACTCAGTTCAAAAATTAGGGAAAAAAGAAAAAAACAAATTTTAGAAAAATGGCTTTCCTGAAAACTCACCTTTTTGGCCTTTGAAATGATTCTTCTCCCACAGTTTTAAGGGCACAAGAATGGCAAACACATCAGTTAATAGCATTAAAAAAAAAAGAGATACGGTGCAAAGGTTTTTTCAATTTCAATTCATGTTGAAATTTATGAGCAAAATAATTCGAAAAAGCGAAAAAAACNTTCTTAAAGTAAACGAAAAAAACACACGAATAAAAAAATAGTCCCAACATGTTACACCTATGGTAAATATCTCTGAAAACCCCATCAAAAACTTGCAGACTTTTTTTACCCTGAAGCGTCCCCTTAATCAGTCTAATAAAAGGTATAAACTGTGAACAGATATAAAAAGCAACCTTAGGATGAGCAATTCCATATTTGAATGCTCCAATTTCCCTCGAAGCATATAAGTACCCGCAAAACTATGGCATATCAGGGTAAGACAAGCAGAAAGAAAAAGAAATTAGAGTAGCAGATGAAAGCTTATCTCCTAACTAAAAGTAGCAGAAGGAAACATAAAGAAATATCCACAAAAATGGAAACAGTTTACCGTTCACTTGAACAAAAAACGCATTCAAACGGACTTGAACAACTTGTCGTGGATAATTTTGAGTCCTTCAAAGTTGGTAGGGTGCTATCTCAAATGATTTTGAGAACGAGAAACGATCAACTTCCATTTTAATATTTTTCGTGACTAAAATATTTTCAGACGCATACATCGTGACAATCTACTTCGTTTACTCTGGCAAACTATTTGATTAAAGAAAATACTCAAAGCAAGTGAAATATTTTCGGAGTTTGTACACGGATATATTTATTTTAAATAAATAATTGGGTATGTAGCAAATCCAATGCTAAATGAAAGTGAAACTAAAATAGGTTTAATCAGGGTTCAATGTTAGTTTTTTGTTGGCACAGGAAATAGTAAAAAACACTTTGCAAGAGAAGCGAAAAGTAATTGAGAAATGGCATCGAAGAATCATCAGTTGGAGCTAGACTCCATGATATCACTGGCATATCTAGAATGTAAGAGAAAAGAGAGAGAAAATTTCATAAGAAACCAGGATTACTTCATCCTGAACAAGACTTGCCGCAGCCGCCTGCAGCAAGTATTCCTCACAGTAGAATTCTGAGCTAGTATAGTTCAGATGAAAGTTACATGCTCAATTTATGATGATGAGACAATGAGCAGTCTATTAGTTACCTTGTTCAAAGCTGTCTTGGTGACATGAACCAAGTATGATTGTTCTTTTTTCTGGAGCACAAACACAAGTCACATGGAACTTTGTAATACCGAT
>JACJUY010011147.1:0-26486 GCA_014220935.1 Platorchestia sp. MABIK
TAGTCTGGAGGCAGCTTTTCTCAGGTCTTGTGGAGGTCCGCGGCTTGCCGCTGGGATCACCACAACCGTATGGAAAATATGAATTCCCAAACATTCAAAAACTAGGAGCGGGCGAGGGCAATTGTTTTTGAACTCGCTTATTCACTGGTGACAAGGTTTTTTTCAGCTGAGAAACTTTTTCTACTATTGAAGCGGAACTCATCAATTGAAACAACAGATCATTTGGAAAGTACTTTTTAAAACAAGGAAAAATGTTCTCGTTTTTGTTCAGCCAGGTTCGAAATGAATGATAAATTTCAATTTGGTTTGAATCTTGATCTCCTGCGTTTAAGAATGCTAATTAGTTGTTCGAAGATAACCGTTCGCTTTCCAATAGAGTGACACGCCCACTCAGACATCATGCAGGACACAACAGCAATTTTAGAGTAATTTTCTAATGTTTTGGAGCAGGGAAATTTGACCTTTCCTGTCACCTGATCTCAACACAACAGATTTTTGGTGTTTGGTGTCTCCTGGAGTCAGAACCCCATGCATCGCACCACACATCTGTAGCTCAGCATCGCGTCCTCAAAAATGAATGAGATGGATTCCTCATTGGCATAATACGTTATGTGGTACTTTATCCCTGCAAAAAATTTTCTAGGCAAACTCGAAGTTGTAATTTGGGCTAGAAGAAAACCCATTGAAGAAAAATTGGTAATCATGCAGATAAAAGTCCTATTAATAATTGCGGGCAAGAGAACACATGAGGAATTTTTTCCATTTACTGGTCACTTCACTGCCGTAGTATTGCCCACTCCCGCACACTCCACCACGCCACCACATACTCCCCTGCTCACTCCACCACGCCAACACCCACTCCCCTGTCCTCTCCATCAAGTCACCGCCTCGGTGCCCAAGTACGGAGCCCATCAGGAAAGTGGTTGCACCATTAAAAAGGCATAAGGCGCGGAAATACCCCAAGAATTACCCTAGGGACAAGTTATCCGGTCTCCGCGAGTTTTGATGATCGTCACCGAGTCTTTAGCTTCCAGACGGCGAACAGTTGCACCGTGTATGGTCTCTTTTTGACAACATGATGCTTCATGTTATTTTCTAAACTTTTGTGTACTTAGAATATAACGATGATGAAAGTGGACCGATGGTAGATTTTAACACTTGCGTTTTCCATTGCACGACATTCCATTGGTGTATTGTTACAAATGGGTTATTTTCTAAGTGTAATGATTTAACACCTTAAAAATGATTACTTAGGACGTATCTTTTGTTTAAAATATAGTGAACGAATTGTGAATGCTTACAATGAGAATTGAATTCTAAACTAGAGTGACACCTACAGCAAGTTACATCAAGTGAAGCACATTTCATGCTCCTAACTAGGCGATGTGGAGACTCGGGCACAAAAATGTGCATTGAAAACTTGGTTTAGGCAGTGCAGACACGAAGACATGATAACAGCTTTCACGCACGTCGTCGCCCAACTCAAGTTTCTTAGATACGATGACATAATAACAGCGTCCAAAATCTCAAAGCGCACTTTTCCACCCAATTCACCCATCTTTCAGCGTGAATGTTAGTTACACAAAATAATGATATTTATTGCAATAAATTTATCATCACGTTGGAAACTAATTTTCAAAGTAGCTGTCAGGTATTAAATGTATTCTTTAGATCTTAATCACGGTATTTTGTGGTATTTGATCACGGTACTCGTGGTATTTGATCATGGTACTACTGTAGTGACGTTTTAATCAATGTACTGGTAGAGATTTCATCATAGTAATTTCAGTTATTTGACTATAACATTTTCTTGAATTATGAGCGTAATGCTGATTATTATCAGATTAGCTTAAGTGGCTTATTTTCAAATTAATCATTGTATTTTGTTGCATTAAGTGTAACAATTTAATGATGGCAATTGCATGAAATTAATTCCGTGGTAGTTGCTTGAAGCTCACATGTATTTGAAATGTATAAATTGTCTAAAAATAGTATGTATTTGGACAGAGAGAATCATTCTCTTGTAAATTGATAACAATGACTCATGGTGAACACTTATCAAAATGATTTTTTCAAAAATGAATGTGAGAGCAGTATTGCAACATCGAACAAGGTCAGGAATGTTGCCTATATTACGCCAATAAAAATTCGTATTAAGCAGCGATATTATTGCCTCACCTCCCGTACCTGCCAGATGGTGGATCATTACACCGAGGGGAAAATTCCCCTCAGATTTGTCCGAGCCGCGTATTTGAGTTCACGCTGCAACTACTGCATAAACTGCTGGATCTGCATGCGGAGTGACGTGGCGCAGCGGGAGCGAGCTTGTACGTACTCAGGCAGAGATAAGGAGTGGCAGCAGGCACAACAGGAGCGCCGTACTTAATTAGTACCCAGTGTCGTATCCAACGGAATTGACTCGTAGAGTGGCAAGCAGTTTTGAGACGGCCCAAGTTTTTCTCAGACCTTTTCTCCTGTGTGATTTGATATTTTCTCAGTGTTTGAAAGCGCGTGTGGTTGTGCAAGTGTAGTTTTCTCCATCAAATTTGCATGATTATTACTATTTTTAACTAACACTAACATTTCCTCTTAACAAAAGTTCACTGATCTAGAAAGGGCCTAAGGCCGCCGTCACACGGAGACCAAATGGTAACGTTTCATCATAATTGTCTACAGTCAGCAGCACCACTCGGTCTGACAAGCGCCACGAAACCGTCAGATTTCAGTTTTAGTTTGGGGCCAACTTAAGACATTCCATGATTTCAGAACCTGAAGTCATGGTATAACCCAGCTGGTCTAAAACTTCGGCTGAAATCGGACGGTTTCGTGGCGCTGGACAGAACGAGTGGTGCCCCTGACTGTAGAAAATTATGACGAAACGTTACCATTTGGTCTCCGTGTGACGGCGGCCTAAACTTGCGTCGTTGCTATTAGTAGAAACTATTTATATTACTATTGGGGACCTGCCTTTTCAAATGAACATTAACTTTACTTCTACTGCTATTTAGCCATTACTCGCACTGTTAAGAAGTCGCTCCTCGCACTGGAGGATAAAGTCTTTCTGGTGCGTTACAGTGCTCCTATATATACTTATCTAACCCAACTGCATTGAACATCATACCAATTTTTCATTTGATTTTCTTATCTGACATTTGTTTGCACTCTAGCACTGACGCTGCCTTACATTATGTTCGTGTTGCCCCCTTTGCAACCTACTGGGAAATTTCAGGTTATTTCTGTTTACAGGAGTACTCGGCCAGTGAGCTCGGTAAAATTCTAAAATTGGGAAACATAAATACATATGCATACATGCTAGATAGAGCTGGTAGATGAAGTTATTTATTCATTCTCCAATCACATACGTAAATTCGACTACAATTCTTTTGTCTACGCAGCTGTGAGGAGACTGTGACTCATTGAACGCGGTGGGACTGCTCTTTTGCCGACGCTCACACTAGTGTGTTGTCGGGTGATCACTTGTGCTACAGAGCTGAGGTGCTGCACTAGTGTGCGCCGCCGCCCTGCACGAGCGCCGCAACCCTCGCACCGGAGCACCTGAGGTGACCGGCACGCCTGGCCCTCGCGTTGTGTCAGAGTGGCGGCCCCGCTCCACTCATCTATTGGCGACGCGTATCTAAGCCTGAGGCCTCCGTGCTGTTTCTGCCTTAGATTTGTTTCAGCCTTAGAAACAAATTTTGCCTTAGATTTGTTTCACACGGAAATATGCTCGACTACTAATCCTAATAAAATATTGGTCCTTTAAAAAGTTAATTATTACAGTTTTAACGCCTGGCCGAACTAAGTTAGGATGTTTACATATTTTATGTTTTGCCCGACCAGCCGTAAAGCTTTTTTCTCCTACGTTCAGAGGCGACTAATAAAATTAATCATTAAACCCCTTTGTGTTCTAGTACTTGTATTTCCACTGCGAAATTAATGACGGGAAAGCTAGTTAAGTAATGAGGTAAATAGCAGGGAAAAGTTCTCACAACACCCCCTCCCGCACCCGCCAGCTGGTGGGTCATTACATCACCTCGGTACCTGCCAACTGGTGGGTCATCAAATATTACAGAACATGACCCTGCCGTACATATCACGCTCTCAACTAATATACATAACAACGTCCGATCCCGAAAGCTCACGGATTTATACGAAAGACGCGTGTCGTATTTTCCTCGTTAAACTGAAGGCGGAAATTTTTCGCGAGCTTCCTGCAGCGCGAAGCAAATTAAATATCTGGGGCACATCGACGAGCTCGACACGCGGCGTCAACAACGAGACGGTCTGTCAAAATTAATATCGCTTACTCGAGTTTACAGCAAAATTCAGGACTTATAATTCGTTTTTTGAAAAAACCCTGACAAGAAAAGGTATTTAAAGTGTCTGAAAATATGACGGATGGCGTAGAAGAGACGAGGAATTGGGGAAATTTCCACTCGACACTCGTGCGTATTTTGAAGAATCGCTTCATTTTAGGTCATTTAATGCGACCATAGGAGAATACTTTTAGGGTCAAATGGTAGGGAATATGCCTTGCAATGAAATAGGCTCGCAAGATGAAAACTGTATAAAAAATCAAGCTCACACTTCTGTGTCAATTTTTTGATCATTTTTTCTTTGTGAGATGTTTATTTTCTACCCAGTGTGCCTGCGTCGTCTGAAAAGACGACTGAAGATCTGTATTTCAAGGTTTCATTTAATTGCGAGAGATGTTTTGTTGAGTCAGGAAGAAAATACGTTAATTAATCGGATTGAACAATCGTAAGTGTGTGATGAGGGTACCTGTTATACCAAGTTCACTCGCAGTCTTATATTCCCTGTTTTATGTATCATAACTTAGATGTAAACGTGAAACAAATATCACAATTTTGAATTAAGTACGACTGAAAAGAGACCGTGTAGTCATTTGAAATGATCAGGCTCAAAGAATCCAACTCAAATTTTAAAATGTACATTTTAATATATTGAATCACTCCTTAAAGTAACTTGATAGAACTTTTCAACTTGTTTCCCAAAACACGAAAACTTCAAAATGAACCGAAAATAAAAATTTTCTTTTTAATGAAAGAAATAGAGAAGAAGAACTTTAAAAACATTTACTCTGAACGTTCCGAGCCTAGGCTCATCCTCAACAAAAAGTCTGCAATTAACTCATGATATACAGTGCATTCACTTTACAGAGTGTGACCTCACCAAGGCAATTCAGGTACTATTTATTTCATATCTTTCTTAATTAATATTCACTTGGTGCTGTTAATTTCTAGATTCGTTGTGCTGGATATTATGACGGACAGACCAAACAGGAAAGCTGTAAATAAACTGCCTATCATTACATTAAGGAATTCCCTAAGTGTATTTATTGAAATCAAACCCAAAATGCATTTCAAACTCACATTTAGAGTACAATCATTGAGGAATTCCCTTAGAGTGTATATTGTAATCAAACCTAAAATGTATTTCAAACCCATATTTAAAGTATTATCTGAGAAAGAGATTAAGTCCTATATACGCTTATGTATGAAATGTGATAAAATTTGAAGACAGTTCTAAAGCTTAAAGTTTTCGTTAGCGCACTCTAGGAATCCCATCACGGTATTGGATATTGTCCGCCCTAAAGTACTCCCTGCATATGGGAAAAAAGTAAACTGAGTTAAAGTCTACCGGTAGGTTGAACCTTCAATAAAAAATGGGAAAGGTTTTAAACAAGGTTGAAGAAGCGAAATAAGTGTCACAGTAGAAATAAAAGATTTAATGACAGAAAAAGAATAATAATCTATTTGGAATTACGTAAATGATCAATGGTGTGTGTAATGGGTAAAATATATTTTGTCGAATAAAATTTACAAATCTGAACATGAAGAAGCATTAGGCTCGGCGTTCGTTTGGATCAAACACCTAGAAATATTCAGGAAATCCTTTAGAGTGAATAAATTTACTGCCGCAATAGGTGCACACACACAAAACTAGAAAAAACAACTCAGAAGGAACACTAGCACAGTCGCGTGCTAATGAAAAGAGAGAAAATAAATGAAGGCAGAAGGTGAGGAGAGCGACGGAGGGCACCGGAAGGCCATGGCTGCGGGTGACGGCCGCGAGATGAACGGTTTCGGAGGGGCTAAATTTTCCGGCTTTTCACGCAAGCCACTTTTGCGGAACGGCCTTCCGCTTTGTCGCTGTCCGGAAAATAGGGAGCTGGTTGTGGGAGTGATGAATACAGAGCTTTTGTGGTTTGTTTGTGAGTGCTTGGTGACCAATCTAAAATATGACTCTTAAAACTAAGAACCAATGCAATCGAATAGAGAGTAAAATTTACGAAGTTCGACTGTAATGTTTTTCTTACTTTCAGTGAATGTAAATTGGATCAACTCGAACGCAGGAATTTTTAGAAAATGCACGAGTTTGATGTAAGGAGAAATGAAATCCTACAGCAGCTTCTTGTTGCAGATTTTTGACAACTAACTCATATTTGAGAGCAATACAGACGCGTCGTATGGCAATAAATTTCGTCATTAGGAATCCAACTCAAATTTTAAAATGTGCATTTTAATATATTGAATCACTCCTTAAAGTAACTTGATAGAACTTTTCAACTTGTTTCCCAAAACACGAAAACTTCAAAATGAACCGACAAAAAAATTTTCTTTTTAATGAAAGTAATAGAGAAGAAGAACTTTAAAAACACTTACTCTGAACGATTCGAGCCTAGGCTCATTCTCAACAAAAAGTCTGCAATTAAAATGATAAACAAGACAGTACAACTAAAATTACAGAAGTGCAGAATATAATCACGAAAAACAAACAAACAAAAAGTATAACAATAGTAATTTATCGGTTGACTATTTTCACAGGGTATGCACTCTGCATTTCGTTGAGAGATGGTTTGAGTTTTTGAATGAATAACGACTCCAAAATACGTAGGTCTAAGTTGGCGGTACAAGCATCTAATATTTTAAATTTGCTAATGTCAATAATCTGTTCACAAGAATCATTACTACAATGTTGACTGATACTAGAATGAGTAGGAAAGGTAAGCAAGCGACCTGCATGTACGATGACTTCGACCTGCATGTTCAGCCACCCTGACTTGAAGTGCTCGGTGGGTGGAACCCACATACTGCGACGCGCAATGCGCACAACTGAAATTATAGACGAGGGAAGATTGCATGCCGGTCGGAAGCACATCTTTAAATCTAAAAAATGATTCAAGGGGACGCTTGTTAACGCAAATAACACGAAAGGAAATTTCCGGGAAAAATTTGGTCATAAGCACTAAAAGGTCTTTTCTCAACTTTTCCGATTGATATCCAAAATATGGCAGCACAATAACTAAAGTTTAGAGCTTGAACACGAGATTTCGGAATAAATTTACTATTCAGGAACTTATCCATGGCACGAAAAATTACAGAATGTGGATACCCTTTAGTTGTAAAATAAGACTGCAAAAATTCCTATTCCTATTTTCCTAATTCCTATTTTCTTTTCAACTAATAGCTTTCAAACTAAGTTTTGTATTCAGATTCATCGAGCCTCACAAATTTTCAATTGAAGCTATATGTTCAAAATTGCATCAGAAGTCCAACGCCCACATGAAATGTCGGTGCCGAGGTTTACTGTTATACTTTGGCCCCCGATGAACAGTTCTCAGACCCTCTAACAATATCTCCTACTGGGTTATGAGCAAGCAATTTAAAAGCACAGTTTCTTTGTTCTCTTCTGAGGTGTGCACCAGCTTAGAAAATTACTTCTGTGTTTACCTGCACAGTGCTGCTTAATATTCTATGACTTCATTCCGTGCGTCTGAAGCAATGTATTTTGCCGGCTGCCAATTACCTCGCAGTATCTTTTACTCGAACCCGATATCATTACGTAATAATTCTGTCTAATTGACTGGTACGTAGTATTTACTTGCGAGTTCCTCGAAACTTTTGATGCCATTTTTATCGTTTGAAAGCTAGATATAACTATTTCATTCTTGTGTTAGAGGGAATTCTCAGTTATATTCTATGTTCGTTGAGGAAAAGAAAGTTTCTGACGCAGTAATTCTGCTTCTTTCGTGTTCAATTAACATGAAAGTATGAACAAACGCGAAAAATTCAGCAAGGCTGAATCGTAAGCACGTAGATCGTTTCGCCTCCTTGACTCCTGTTGAATAATCGAAAATTTAGTGTTTTCTTAGTATCTGAGACCCCAATTCTAAGCAGTTTTAGCAGAAGAACATAAATGTTTTGATTTAAAATTTGATGAATGTTCTGAGAGGATTTGGCAGTTACCTTATTGATGCTAGCTCGAGCGCGGAGTATGTGTTGTTTGCCTCGGTTCTAAACATTATTTACACAGAATGATTAGGACCAATCTATAAAAAATAAAAAATAAAAGGAATTTTTGTGAAAAAAATCCAAAATTGAAATAATCTATAAACTTAGCGCATTTCTGAGTGTCATAAGTTAGCAGGCTAACATGCGATAACACTTAATCTTAAAATAATATTAAGAACACTCTGCTTGAGATTTGCACTTCATTTAGCATAAGTTCGCAATTCGAGATCATTCTCTAAAAAATTGAATTTTGAACATAATTTCCAGTCAATTAATGAGTTTGAGATAAAGATTTCATCATGCACAAGCCTCATTTGGACGCCCTTTATCCTAACTCAATCCTGCCGAGTTCGAGCTACTCGAAACAAATACAAAACACGGTAGACAGAAGCTTCATTTCTGAGCTCTTGTCTACAGTCGTCGTGCAAAAACTGTTTATTTTTTCTTTGTAGTGTCGTACTATCGGCCCCACTGTTTTGTAGCAGAAGCTTTAACTTCTGTACCTTTAGGTGTAGGCTAAGGATCAGGATAAGTATACGCAGAGCAAGGCTCCAAATAATGTACTGCTTAGATCGGTGACAGACCTTCCTTAAATCTAGTCGTGCCCGGAAGTCGAACAAGGACTTTCCGGTGGTTGTAAAGCGAGGCAGAGGCAAGGCACCATAAATTGCTTCTGTCGGTCAGTTCCGGCGGTTTATGACTCATTCGGCTTCTAGACATGCGAAACCCAAGTGCAATAAAGACATCCGGTGGCACCTGCCATGCAAGGCTCACACCGAGATATAACAATTTCCCTCCCTTTGCTCCTAATAATGTACTGCTTAGATCGGTGACAGACCTTCCTTAAATCTAGTCGTGCCCGGAAGTCGAAAAAGGACTTTCCGGTGGTTGTAAAGCGTGGCAGAGGCAAGGCATCATTAAGGACTTCTGTCGGTCAGTTCCGGCGGCTTATGACTTATGCGAAAGACATGCGAAACCCAAGTGCAATAAAAACATCTGGTGGCGCCTGCCATGCAAGGCTCACACCGAGATATAACAATCTTCAATGTGACCGGCGCTTGCAGCCTTCCCAGTTTAACTTTTTTGCCGCTGCGTCTATAATCTTGGCCGTTGAATACAGAGCGATACTTGGATGGTTAAAATTGTTGATGCCACAGCGAAAAAGTTAAACATGGGTTTATTCCCAATGTCAGAAATTGTGTAATTTTAATGCTCATCATGCAATAGATAATTGATTAATAAGTAATTGCGTATTTAAAATGAGTAATTGTCTTACACGAGAAAAGTACATCACTTTTGAACTCTGGGTGAGGTCCGCAAATTTTTCACTATGTGTTTGACCACTGTGACTGATCTCTCTTTTTCTTTCGCCTATACTACTCCGTTTCCTATTCTTATGCTATGTAAATTCTGCTCACGATTTGAGTAATACACAGCATTAACATATGTGATAAAATTACTGAAATCCTAATAATGCAAGGTATTTATAACCAAGGAAACGCAAGCATGAATAAAATTCTAATAACCTATGTGGGCTTTTAGTCTAGTAAACAGCACTATGAATTCTGGCAAGCATTTTTTTCACCGGAATGACTCCGGAATATTTTTTAATAGAATGAACACAACGGTTCTGACCAATAAACAAGCCAGGAAATTAGTCGAACGTTGTTTCCAAGGCTCTAAAATTTCTTATTCAGCCTGTCCAGCAACCTCGTCCTATCTAGCGTTCCGTCAAGCTTACAGTAATCGACTGACGGGAAGCTAAAAAACATTCCCGATCGATATATCGTTAAGCTAAATTATAAATAAATACCCCTCAACGCATCATTAATCCTCAATTATTTTTATACCTGGTAAAACTTTGATTCCCTACGAACATCTCTCGTGTAGAAGTGAGTTGCATAGATACAAAATCTATGGGTTAATGATGTTTCGGGTTGGCGTTATATACATAGCAGAACTGTACAATTGTGAATCGGTTTTGGGAAAATGTTTCGGAAGCATTTTCATCATCCGACATTAACCTCAATTTTTATGAGAGTTATTTTAGTTTACCGTTACTCTCGTGAACATGTCCCCAGTTCAAGTACTCCCACCATCAGGTTCAGGGGTTATCCTCAAGAAAGGTCATTTCGACCGGCAACTTGCTTGACGGTCACAGTGAATAATTCACCCTAGACTTTAGATTATCTTCCACTTGAAATGAAAAGTTCACTACCAAACAGCCATTCTAACCAGCCATTGTTATTTAGTATTCAAGTAGTGCGGTAATTATCCTAAGAATATTAGGAGAATGTGGCACAACATGATGCTACTCTTCAATCAAAATTCGATATTTTGTTGTCAAAAGTACATAATACTGCTGAAGTTTGTTCAAGCCAATGCAAAAACGACGAATTGAAAAACGATTGGCAACAATGTTCATATTTTCTCATAATCTCTTTGAAAATAAGAGATTTCCCCATGCAAGCAGGCTCTTACGCTTGTGACTAGTATCGTCATTGATTATATACAAAACGTAATCAAAACAATTTGATGATAATTTTTATGGTACGATTTGTTTGTCATTCGCTCGCACGCACGCTCGTCTTGACCTGTACAATGAACGAGAAATACTCGCGTCTGTGGTGCAAGAATTTATTTTGAGGCTCAGGGATTGTCATCATCAGTTGAGCGAGTCTTATCATCAAAAATTCAATCGAAGTTCTGGCCCTGTATGAGTTAAAGATTCGCAAAGAGAATCATGGAGAAGAGTGATGACAATGTTTAATGTGAACTTATCAAGCCAGCGCTAATTCTAAGGTAACATTTTGGAATGAAGGGAAAGAAGCCAATTATTCAACACTGATCCATAAAGTAGCGGCTGCCAGTTAATTCACTGTTTAAAGCGAAACAAGAAATCACCTACAGAACTATATCATTCACAATGCTTCATTATTGCAACCTTGATCGCAATCTTCTTTCCTTTGTCTGAACATTTTCTTAGCAAAAACTCAAGTACTCAGTTTTCGCTATGAACTCACTCGAACAAGAATAATAAAGCAACTGATTGGTTTCTAGCCCAGACTCTTGAGAATGTTCATCTTCCGCATTATCAGATAAAGATTACTATCAGCAATGGACGCAAAGTATGTTATGTGCTCTACCTTCAGTCTGGCTTTCTACTGTGTTGACGAGCTTGTGGATGCTTTTCATAACAAAAGAAGGTTATTGCTGCATTTTCTGGCATGATAATTGTGCTCATCTGCTTAGATTACGAATGGAAGTCAACAAAATCTGCCACTTTCTCAGGGCCCTGTTGCTGAAAAAAGAATTGCTGAAAAAAGCGAAATAATAATGTCCGAATTACTTAATTGCATGAGACTAGTCATTCCACGCCGCTATTAAGAAACAGTTAAACGCTCAGTTGCTTAAGCGTCTTATTTAAATCTATTAGATGGGAATTATTCCGTTATTAATTTTATTATACGAAGTTTCACCACAAAGACGCTGCAGAGGCGCTTCATCCGTGTGCTTAATATTCCCCAATTCTTTATCTCTATATTATTCCGTTAGGTTAGTAAACATGATGGAATGAATTGCTTGATATTTGGAAAATTTCAATCGCAAGAAGATTAGTAGAATCATAGATAAAATAAGCATGTTTGTCACCCGAATTTTCCTGCTCAATCGTCGGTGCTGTGACCTGAATACCTAACCTGAAAAGCAAAACTAGTAGGAGGAAAAATAGAACAAAAATTCAATTTCTTAAAAGCCAAACATCCAGCATCTCGACCGCAGCTAGTGCCTTCACATTCAAATTCAGGAATTACATAGACGCTAAATTAATCATTCATAGTTTGAGTTCAAATATTGCAGCAATACCAGTTTTAATGCGCGATGATCGTGATGTAAATGAGGCCAGTGAGTAAAAATGAATAGAGATTGTAACATGCGGAGGCCAAATTTATCCTTACCATTACAAAATGTCGAGATATTAGATACTTTTCAAGGGTGACCTGAGCGACTGTAACAGTTTCGTATAGCTTAATTATGGTGATGGGGACGCACACAGACAGCTCGTTATGGGAGAAATATCTATCATAATGTTAGCGGTGGCGGATGAGATGTAGAAGACTTGTACTCCCAACACACGATTGTAGGCAGCAATTCCACTTAACGAATACGTTCCTTTCTCAAAAAAAAAAAAAAGAAATAATCTCGAAATTGTTTTAATGAAACACCTGCACGTCAACACAAGTAAATCAAGTGTGAATCAGGGATATCGGTTCTTTCTTCATTCCAGTGTTTAAGTAGACCCATGATCGGTAGTCGTACCAAAACTTTCTGCTTTGCAGCAACCGGAACTGTTGGAGAAATTCATACTTGAAAACCTTTTAAGTATAAACACGTTGACTACGTTTGCCCGGTTGCAACGGTTGATAAGGTTAGGTTGTAAGTTGCACTATTGTAAAATTGACTTTACTGCTCGAATACATTTCTATCCTAATTAAGAATTGTGAAAGATATACTTACACAAAAAAATTTTCCTACGCTCGCAAAAATGTATTTTGAAGATGGTCGTGAAAGATTTGATATTTTACGCATTTATGCCCGTCAGTAAATGAGCAATTTATCTAGAGGTAACCATTTGGCCCAATTCGTTGTCAATGTCTCAACAAGATAGAATACCTATTTTGTGCCAGTAACTTAATGCTGTATGCTATTTTTTTATAAGTAGGAGCAGGAGATTCAATGTGCTCTTTGTGATATCATACTTTTTTGATGTATCCTACTAAAATGCAGCCTAAGAAATTTGCACACAATCAGCGAATGTTGGTTCCCTAGAAGCAGATCGACTGAATCTGGAACGTAGATTTTTGACGTGGAAGGGGACCTAAACTGGAAACTGATCATCTTGTTTCGTTAAAATTGTGAGTTTCATATTAAAGTGAGCATTTACATGGCGAAATATTGATGCGCTTTCTCTCATGAATGAAACAATTATATATTATCATCTAAATAACTATAATTAAAAACGGGTTTAACATTAGACGTGTACGAGTGAGGTAATAAACATGTGTATTTTCTCTAGTGGCTGATTATTATAAATGAAGACTTTACTCTAAAACCACGTATAAAAAACACTCTTTGTTTTGGATAGTTGACGAATCATCCAGAAATTGCTGAAAATTACCAGTTAAAAATTCACTAGTTCAAATAGGTGACTATCAGAGTTCTTGAGTTTGCTCTTATAGTTCAGAATTATGGATGTTACGGAGCTAATTGAACTGAGAGATAATTGAACGACAGGATCTATGGAATTCATCAGTTGATAACCGCTCTTTCTCTTTCTGAGGGTACAGTTTATTTCATTCTCCAGTTTTAGCATGAATGTTTTTTGCATCGAAGGCTTCCTTGTCGAATTTTTATTGTTTGAACTTATGTACAGTTTCGTTGAGTATAGTACGTTAATCTCTGAAAAGCCTGACTGCGTGTGATGAGCGGATCTGCAATGCAGGCTTCTCTACCACTCGAATTTTTTCCGAACTAAGCTTTCACATGTACTCGAAAATAAATAAAGTACCTATAGAAATTCCATGTATGCTGGTATAGTTTTTATTTGTTCTACTTGCAAGGCTAGTTGCGATTCTTCATTCTAATAAGCTTCCTCCGATGGCTAATTGTATTGTATTTTTTCAGTAAAATGTTTAAGTGAAGATGAAACAATAGTTTAGAACATTTCATCAATTCGATATGTATTGCATGATATAAACTGAGGCTAGGGCTGATAGAAACATTTATAAGAGTCTAGAACTTTCGAGTTATACTAAGTTCATTAGCAGTGGTCTGAAATAAAACAGAAATAAATATCACGTACAACTGACTACCAAATGCACTTCTGTAAGATGACAAAGAACGAGAATATACCTTACGCGTTTCACGTGAAAAAAATCATTCTAGTTTAGGAGCTGGGTTGAACCACCGTAATCATTGAGAGACAGCCTTTACGAACCAAAATACTTTCAAGTGTTCTCAAGTCTTGAGAGGTCGATGAGCTGTTGCTTTGAAGTTTGCAGCGTGTTGCGGATAGTAAAATTCTAAAGCATCATCGATAATATTACTATTTTTTGGCCAGGTTAGAGGTTGTCCAGAGTGGGAGAATATCCTGCTCCGCAACGTGCGCGTGCAGATGAAGTTGCCATCGTCAAAGTATCCATCTTTAAACCTAAAATGACTAAAATAAATTTCAAATTTCAGGGTAATAACTTCTCTCAAACTCCAGGCTTAAGAGCAATATAGAGTATTTCAGTTCATAAACTGAGACCGTCACTTGACGATTATTGTAGTTTAACTTAATTGCAAAACTTGATTAATTATTTTCCTATGTAACGCGTCATCTAAACTCACATTGTTTTTTGTGTTACAGAAATATTTTTGAATAGACATTTTTGTTCATTATTTGCTCCGTTTTATTTAGACTACTGATACTGAGAAAAATCCCAAAAGATTTAGATATTAATAAATGTTTTTGCAAATGCAGAAGTTTGCTAGTAACCCTCGTCTTGACCTTTTTCGGACGATATTAATAGAATTAATTAAGTACTAACCGAAGGTTTTATTTTGGTTACATATATAATTGAACGGAATACTAATTATTCAAACACTGAAGAAAGGCTTTATGGAATATTCTTCTTTGTAAAAAGATGTCATTTTCAAGGAACGAGCCGCCAAAATTAGGGCAAAGCCGGTTATCAAAGCCTTTTTCTATTTCGTATTTGATACTGAAACCGTGTCACCAAAGGCATAAACGCACGCACTCACAAATAAAGCCTCAACAGGAGTTTTATTATATCACTAGTGATCTAAGCCTATAAGTATAAGGATTGCCATTTATTGTCCTTAAGGATTTAACAAACAAAACATATATGATTAAAATTTAAGAGAAGGTTATGCCTTCATGAAGGTCGCCCGCCCGATAAAGTGCTTTATGAGCGATTTAATACATCAGTTAATGGGATCGCAGTACCAATCCCCAAGTGGGCCTTTACTCGTTCATCGCGTAGTGCCGCCGTTCTTGGTAATGATCTTCCTGTGAAAAAACATTCCGCAGTCGTGGATTAAAATTAGCGCTTGATTTTATTAGCCCTACTCTGGGGAATGGGGCTAGGTGAGCGAGCTTCATTTCTTTAGCACTAATTGCATCCAGTAATTTGGTGGTGTAAGGAATAGCTGAGACTCTGAGAAGGTGTACATAGTCATAAGCTATGGAAGTGAGCAATTGATACTGGAGTTATAAGTTATATTATGTGAGCCTCGAATTATTCAGATTTACATTTATTTCAGTTGTTCAAATAATGCTATGCATGACTAAAGTTATGATTAACTGAGAATAACTTGGACTAATTTTTATCCTCATAAGTTGAGGTTCATTGAAGATGACGTATAACTGGAGTATTCACTGACTAGACAGTTATTAGTATCAATGCAATCATTTTCTTTATGCGGATAGCCCAGCAACCGATTGTGCAGAAAAGCTCTGAACCGATTGTGCAAATATAGCCGTGAAAAAATGACGCCAAATATGTTTGGCGTCATTTTTTGTTTACAACATGCTCGTCTTGCCCATCTAATTATAACGAACTTTATTCTATGAAAAATTGAAAAAGGACTTAAGAAATAATCGATGAGCCTTCCAGATGGGAAATTGAATGAAAAAGTTTTAACTTGGCTGGTAGAAAAGAAGACGGTGACAAATTGTTTTCACCTCATCTTAAAGAGCTCAATTTGTTTACACTCCACATTTTTTCTCCGTGCAAAACTGGTAACAAGAGAGAAAAAAGAAGGCACAAGCCCCTAGCTCGAGCGTTGTTTGGGGGTCACGTTTGATGTTTTTTAATTCCACATTTTACAAAAGTGTGGTCTATACCGCCTTACGACATCAGTCCTTGCTTTGTTTCGTGTTTCGCACCAGGGATCTTATCATATATTCATAGTCATAAAATTGCATTTTTTCCCATGCCTGGGTATATTTTGCACAATTTATTGCTCACTTGCTCAGTGTATCTGCTCCTACTACCACCCTGTAAACTGGGGGCCCGATTACTGCGTAATGAATAAACGTTTGTTTTTCGAAGAACAATTCATTTGTATTGATTGAATTTCATTCTCGTGCCATGTTGATGGAAAAAGTCGGGGAATCGAAAGAAGATAGGCTACAGATTTAAACTGTTCATTTAAAAGTAGTTTTTACGTATGTATTACAGCTCTAACATAAAAAACGCCGTCATTTTTGTCGGGTGAGGCATTAGCACTTGCATGGTAACGATGCATCAAAAGATTGAAAGACCTTTAACATCAGAAACATGAATTACCATGTTACAAAATGAAATTAAAGCAGTGAAATACGTTCGTTAGTGAATCACAATTACGGAATTCTGATAAGAGAATCAGATAATTCCAATATTAAGTGTCTCAATTAGTTATTAGAATAACAGCTATGAAAACACAGAGTTACAAAACTTATAGAAATTAAACTATCTACTTCATACATCTGTAGAAACGCAGAACAATACTACCTTGACACAAAAAGTTAACACACTTCAGTAGTTCCGCATAGGTTGCTCGGCATGGTTTTATTCATATAAATTGGATAAATATTTGAGTACATTAATTGCATGCTCATCCTCGTATGCCCGAGAATGAGGCTGGTAGGCGTGCGATGCTCATCAGCTGAGTGTGTCCATTAAAGGCACATAAGGCAAGGCTATGTCCTAAGTGGACCCCAGGGATCCGTGCTAAGTCCTCTCAAACGCGAGCTTTGATGATGTATCCATTTACCCCAATGGTTCCTGGACGTTGTGTTCATATGTGTGGTATCATAGCAGGAACTTAATAATTAAATCATTTCGATTCACTATTGCCAGTACCGTTAGAATTGAATGTCTCAATTTTAAGATAAATTTATTCAATATTAGAAATGATGGTAATTTAGTAACTGTAGCTATACGTATGTCTGTTAAACTATTCTGTATGAGTGTTTCTATTGTTTTAGTTGGTTACGTAAATTATTAGTGGTTTCTTATACTTTTTGATGATCGATCTAAATTTTTGTTTCTAATTTCCCATGAACAGATTTGCATGAAACTGAATGCAACAGCAGCTAAATCGTTTCACTACAACAGCTGGACAGTTGGCGAATCCAGAGTTGTTTACTGAGAATAAAATGTTTTGATACAATTGAACAAATTTTGTAAACTAAGCAGTTTTTCTGTGCGTATGCATCATGAGGAAACAAGCTCAAGCCATCTTGGGCCAAACTGATTCATTTTAAATATTTTGAAGAAATATTTATACCTACTTCAACTCTGTCATGTTCACACTTCATGGTAATTCTTGTTTCGAAATGTTTAATGAACATTAAAGGGCGTTAAATTCCTGGGCTATGGTTTGAAGATAAAATTCCTTCATGTTCTCAAGATTATTTGCAATGATCGAGAAATTCTTCAATCAATGGAACTGACTTTAGATTCGTGCAGGAAGTGCGAAGAGGCTTGTTTTAAAAGCTTATGAACAGCTCGCGGGCTTCTTCCTCAAAATGTTTGAATGCAGGAGTGATTGTCCCATATTGTAAAATGGGTAAAACGGGGTAAGCCAGTGAGACTTAAATTGTCTGGCCCCACGTAGCTCTTCTCGGCTCGAATGACATGTTAGAGCTAAAACGAGCTGTTATGGACAGTGTTGCATTACTTCTTTGCGGAAGAATGCACTCATTTTCATTTTGACGATATCAGTGAATAATACTAGTTTGTACGAGCAGAATTTACGTCAGTTGAAGTTGGTAGATGAGCAACACTTTAACGCTATTATCACTGTGTGTGAAAAAATGCTGTAAGAAATTACAGGCGCTAAATAACAGCGCATTTTCACGCTTTAAATTGTAGCCTCAAGGACTCGGCAGTTGACCCTGTTCAGCACGCGAAAATTTGTCTTCACTATGTTCGCTTTGTGGGCCTAAAAGTTCCCAGCCTGGGTGATTCATTTCAGCATCAGCGGTTTAGCCATCGTTCTTGCTTGCTTTCGAGTAGCAGTAAGAAAACAGGTGATAAGAAACATAAACTGTATACCATATGATCTAAATATTGTTAGACTAAGATAATGTTTAACAAGGGATTTCAATCAACATAAGAAGCGACTATTTTACCAGTTACTGATTTCTAAAACAGTGATTGATGCAATCAACACATTTCGACGATCTCATATTAAGAGACAAGAAATGAGAAAAACTTAAAATACGATGAAGATTTTAAATTATGGTTCATTTGAGAATAAACTCCACGACTACGCAGCCGTTACTGATGACTGGCAGCAGTAACTGATTATTTTTGTAGCCGTAACCGATGGCTCTTTCAGCTGTAGCTGATGGCTCTTGTAGCCGTGACCGATGGCTCTTTCAGCTGTAGCTGATGGCTCTTGTAGCCGTAACCGATGGCTCTTTCAGCTGTAGCTGATGGCTCTCGTAGCCGGAACCGATGGCTCTTTCAGCTGTAGCTGATGGCTCTTGTAGCGGTAACCGATGGCTCTTCCAGCTGTAGCTGATGGCTCTTGTAGCCGTAACCGATGGCTCTTTCAGCTGTAGCTGATGGCTCTTGTAGCCGTAACCGATGGCTCTTTCAGCTATAGCTGATGGCTCTTGTAGCCGTAACCGATGGCTCTTTCAGCTGTAACTGATGGCTCTTGTAGCCGTAACCGATGGCTCTTTCAGCTGTAGCTGATGACTGTCAAATGAGGTTCATATCAATGACAATAACATTAATACACACATGAATTCTTCAATCTTTTTAATGACACCGTAATGTCTTTGTGTCCATTACTAATTTGTTATCAATTCACTTCATACTCTTTCCACTATATGATATTCTTCTTCGGTTCATGCATAACTTCAAATACACCAGTAATGAATAAAACCGAGTTCTATATGCTTACACATGTTTACACTAAATAAATGAATTATAGGTGTAGTTTAGGGAAATAGTAGATTTAAGAAATTAACTTGCTTATAATTTTAATTACTGCAACTAAGAAGAAAAATCAAAACTGACCAGAATTACCGGTTACTGGTTGAAGGGGCGTTGACGAAGGCCGAAAACATGATGTACGCACTATTAAAAGCCGAAACCGTTTATCCAACATGATTTCTTATGCCATCGAAGAAAATAATGTACGAAAATTGCTTTGGATCTTACATCCCTAACGAGCGCTTTGCCAAGTTTTACACAATGTACGATTTATTTCAATTTCAAGTGATATAAAGGCGGAAAAAATCGTTAAAATAGTCTTCTTCATGAATTTTGCAACAACAACAGTTCATAGAACAAGATCGTGAAAGTTTTTTTTATCATGGTAGTGACATGTGCGTAATTTGAAATGAAAAACTATTTGATGACTAAATTTACTGCAAAATTATAGAATAAAATGTTTTTTCTTCCATCACAGTTCTGAAAAAAACGTTTTCGATTCTCAAGTAGCGGTAGCTGCTCCGGGTTCTACGGTATATTGGCCAAAATCAACTTTAATTATTTGGCATGAAAAATTTTGAACGATCGCGAGAAAGAAACTTTCCCTCTCTCTCTTTCTCCCTGAAGTATTAATTATGTTAGGTCGCTCAGCATAATGACGGCGAATCGCATCTCTCACAACTTCGCTAATTAGGGGCCTAAAAGACTCCCTAATGCGCTCTACCACACCAGGTACGTCACGATCAATGGCTGGGCTGGCGCTACCATCGACAGGTATCCCGTGTACAGCTTTGACCAGAAGTGGCAGCGAGAGCTTTTGTGAACAGTACAATTCTAGATTCAGTTCCAATGTAGACATTACTTGGCCAAAGGAACTTTTGAGCTAAAATATGTTGCGCTGTTACCCCACGGTGACAGTCAATTTCGAATTAACTTTTGATTCTTTAATGAAGTGTGACACAAGTTGAGCTAAATACGATCTACGAAATTTGAGCGTCTCAGGGTAATTAGTCAGAAGAGTTTTTCGAAGTTTACTGCATTCATCTATTTGAATTACATATCGTTTGGTGGAAAGAAAATATCATGTTGTTGAGTACTTCTTGGCAGAACTAGCTGATATTGAATTGCACCCGTACTCGCTAATATTGATTCAGGACATTGTTTTTCACCAAATTATGTCAAATAAACTAATATTCGAAGTAACTGAGATCTAAATGAATAGAAAGTGAAGGTGGGATTTTTTTTCGTTATCCATGTCTGGATGTCGTTACATCTCACATTATCACATCACCCTGTAAAATATCTTACTATCACAATGATACAAAACGTTCCAACCACCTGAATGTCCGTCTCCTTCACAGAATAAATCCACTCTTCTCTAATGGATTCTAGAATTGTTCAAAATCTAATAATTTCTTGTCTTTATTCACGCGATCTGTGACACATGCAGAAAATGACATTTATCAAATGCATAACTCTCTATTTTTTCTGTATGATCTCTGATACAGATGATACCATTTTTCAAAAGATCCGTAATAACTCTTCATCTAATTTCTGATGACATTATCATTTTCGCGATGATCTAACTTTTGCCTGTCTCCGTCTGATTTCTGATCCAGATAGTCGCAGTATCTCAAATATCTATTGTAATTCCTTGTCTTTCTCCGTGTGATCTCCGAAGCGAATGCCAGACTGGCGTCCAACATAAGGTCTTTAATATATGCCAGATTTCCAAGCCCAGTTTGAGCTGCCTTCACGACAGCACCGCGGTGCTCAGAGCAACTTTAGCAGGTTTGGACAGCTCTTAAAAACTTCTCTTCTTTAACGCACCGTAAAAGCCAGGACACAACTTACTCGAATATTAAATAAGAACCATCCAAAGAGAGAAAGAGCAAAATTTTATTATGATACGCCACAACTTTCGGGCAAACTCGTGACAAATGTTCCAGGAGACACAAGAAGAAAAAGAAAATTACAGAAGTGGGTCCTGACTTCGCAAGTTTTTGCGTCAGAAATGATCCTCTGCAGGTAGAGGGAGGATGCGGATGCTGACACTGCTTATCCGGCGTTTCGTTGTGTTGCCGTGGGCTGTGTTTCTTCCAGATATGAAAGAGGATTTGGTATAAAGTTCGAATGAACTAATTCGTTTCAGTTATAGGAAAGTTCATTCTGCGCTAAACAGGAGAAAATGATGGCAGCTTATTCTCTCTCAGAGTTTTGGTAGCTTATAATATATCATGCTGAAAAACAGCTGAGCATTATTTAGAAATAGATCCGTGAGGGGAAATGAAGTAGTTTATGACCAATTACAGTTTTAGTGCAGACCTTTTAACAAGTTCTAAATACAGGTCCAGTCAGTCGAAATTTCTATGGAGAATGTCTTATTTCTCCCATCTGGAACTAAACATGTTTCATTGTACGATTATATAGGGTGTCCATATGAAGTCGTGGTGCAATTGGAATTGGTGTGGCTTTAAAACTATACATGGTAGAAATAATCTGTAAAAGGTATTAGAAACAAGTACAATTAAAATTAAAAGTTTATTTATTAGAGTCTTCTTTGGTTTCCACATATCCACCCTCATTAGCCATTAACAACATTTGCCAGATGGTCAGCAGTAACGTCTGAGAGCACAGCAGTTATTTTGCCTTTCAATTCTCTCAATGAACGTGGTCTTGTGGTCTACATTCTCGTTTGCACATGCCCCCGTTGATAATTTAGAGGAGTCAGATCTGGGAAACGTGGAGACCATGAAAATGAACCACCTCTTCCGTTGAAGCCATGGGGGATAAGTTATTTTGATAGATAAGATTCAAAGCCTTTAATATAATACAAAATATTTTTCAACAAAATATCAACTAACCATACGTAAACTAGGTACAGTAAATTTTCTAATTAAGTTTACAGATTGTTTCTATCATGTATAGTTTCAAAGCTACAGTAATTTCAAATTGCACCACGACTTTATGGACACCCTGTATAATGGTTAATCGTTCTAGTAGTTTTGTTGACTGTTCTGTAATACAGTCATACCTCACCTTACGAAATTAATTTGTTCTATAAGGGATTTCGCTTCGTGAATTTTTTCATAAGTGAAGTCGCATTTCACATGTAAAAGGCTTGATTCGTTCCAAGGGCCACAATATTGAGCCCATAATTCTTTAAAAATTACAAAAGTTTACCAATTTTGTGTGAAATATACAGTATGCTAAAAGTGCAAGGAAATTATTTCTTAAATCATTAGACGAAGGATAACGAAAAATGAAGCTGCAATGAGCACACTCGAAAAACGCACCAAAAAATGAACTCTTCTTTAAGCGTGTCAGAACTCAGTGACGAACGAGGGTCGAAGGAACACTCAAAACATCATGGGTATCATGGAGATGCAGCTTCCTCCTAGCCAGTGGGAGGCCAGCGGGGTGTTGGGAGATTGCTAATGGGAAAGCAACCATATCGAGCCAATTTCGAAACAAAATACAGGATACTATAAGTGTATTTCAGTTTCGGGTGATTCAGGCGGCTGCGAAACCGAGCGCGCATTATTAGAATTTTTGAGATTTCGCGTTTCGTAACTCGAATCTTCTTTCGTATTCAGAACGTTATTCGCTAGTTGGGTCTTTCGTTAGGTGAGGTATGACTGTATTCATATGTTCAATTATGTGATAAAACTCTTTTCATTTTTGTGAACGGGTGCATTGACTTTATAATTGAGGCAGAAATTTTTGTGATGCAGGTGTTTTGGTTCGTTTTCATGTGTGCATGCATTTGGGTAGTCAGAGTTAAGGTCCATATTTGAGCGCACAGCTTAAAGTTTCGCTAAAGTAATATCAATAAGCCCACAAAGTTTTTGGCAGGAATTCCCTCACACTTTTTGGACTGAGTTTTACTTAGTAATCAGTCGAGCCTCTTGTCGAGAATAAAATTACTAGGTCCATAATCACATTTCATATTCGCGTCCTTTAGCTTTTCCTCACTTGTGCAAGATTGCATTCTACTGGCTCCACAGGAACGAGACATCTTTTATTTTGAGTTTGAAAATAGTAATAACGTTCAACATGAAAACGTAATTATTAGTTCTCTGGTTTCTTTTACCCTAATAATATCTCTGTTTTTTACCATAATAATATCTCAATTTTGTTTTATCATAATGAAGAGCGTGTGAGTAGCTAATGGAATTTATGAAAAGAATATCTTCGTGTTCTCATCAGTCCTATCGAGCCTTGTATTTTTATTTTTCGTTTGAGCCTTGCACGGCTCAATCATAATGCCTTGCACGGCTCTACTACAACAACAGGAAATCTGGTCTATTAAGAACAATTTCTGTCTTTAGAGAAAGCCTAGGCAGCAAGATTTGTCGGAGGATAATTAAATACTGCATTGCCATAATATTCGTAAAGTGTTTTCAGATCATTCCAAAAACAATTTGATTTCTTCGGCAGAGATGTGTGCGTCGAATTCATGATTTACATTCTGAGTGAGTGAAGAAATGAAAAGCGAACTCTGTCGAGTCTTACGTTTTCATCCAAGCTATAGAGCTCTTCATTTTTTGGTTTTATAAAAAACTTACTTTCATTGCACAAAGAACGCCTGACAAGCTACATGAAGAGCTCGAGCGTCTTATCCAAAGGCTTCAGTGCTGCTCCGTCACCTCGAGATCGATGCATGCAAAGTATCTCTCATCTCTGCTCAAAATCAATCCATAAATTCCTCGGCTTGTTCCCAACGCAAGACAAATAAGTAAAACTGGAAAACTTCTCTAGAAAATACCGTCGAGTTCCGTGAGAGCGACGGAGATCGTCGCCAACTAAGGGTGATGGGTTTGTAGCTAGGTTACGGCCCACGAATTTGGGAAGTGTAAGGGGGCTTGAATTATATTTGAATAAGGAAAAAAAGAAAAGAAAAACATTTTATTTCCAATAAAGTATAACATGAAATGTTGATACACTGGTTTTTAAAACACCTTAACATTAAACATACTTATCTGACAACACATTGGTATCGTAATACTCGTGTAAAATGTTTGATAGAAAAGCACATCAAAAATGAGTTCCTTTCCTTTGCCTAATCTGATTTTCACAGTGCATTTGAATATAAGTTACTAAGAGAACACAATCCTCGTAATGCTTAGTTGAAAAATGCATTCGTTTGCGCGCATTTAAATTTAATTAAAAGCAAAAATCGCGTTTAAATACCTTAACACAGAGACCCTTAATTGCTATTCACACATGGTTATCGTAATACCCATGTTAATTAAGTGTTGAGACAAATGATTTAGATCCTTAATTGCTTTTCATACATGGTTATCGTAATACCCATGATAATTGTCGAAAACATGATTCGGAGAAAAGCACGAAAGAATGAGTTCCTCTTTGTCGTGGTAGTCGGATTCTGGTAATGCATTTAAAATACAGGTGACTAAGAAAAGCATAATTCATGTGACGCATTGCTGAAAACCCTCTCGTTAGTGCGTACTCGTATTGAATTATGAGCATAAGAACATAGGAACTAGTGATACGAGTGTGAGGAACTGATGTTAGAAGTAAAATGGGCAGATTTGATTTATTTTGCGTCTAGAACTATGAGGTAGACAGTCGGGATTTGAGACAATTTTTCACACGGACGCATCATGTACCGTGCCAAGTGGTGAGCTTCAGAAAGAACATAATATTCACTCTAACAAAAAAAAATTGTTTTGATATTTCTTACGCGAATAGTGCTGGCGTAATGAGTTCATCGGAGTCAAAGACATGAAAATGATTGTTGTACAATGCTAGCCGTGACATTTTCAACATAGGTGGAGCCGTACAAAAAGTTAACAAGCCAAAACAGTGTTGTCATAATGTATTCACGTGAGTAAGAAAGTAAGAAGAGCAATTTAAGAATATCACATGATAGATACAAAAATTGCCTCTGAACATCACTCGCTGTTTTAACGGAAGAAAAACAAAGCTCGAAAAACAATCTTTAGTTACTTTGTGTATCAATTTTACTGGTTTGATGTTAAGCCTTTAGTGTTTTACGAGAACAAACTGCAACCATATGTTAGACTTTCAGAATATCACTAGGTAAGCAAACGTTAATTGGTATCCTGACAAGTAAATACTATACTGATATTCGAAGTAGCTTAGACGTGAAAGAATGGGAAGTAAGGATGAGCGATTTCTTCATGAACCATGTTTGGATAGTCGTATATTGTGCAATAATATCCCATAATGCTGTAAAATACAATACCATTATTATTTCACTAACCTTAAGGTAGAAATTATATAGATTTTCAACCAAGATGAAAAAATTTTTCACGCACATTCTTCGTTTATAAAATTAGCCGTTATGGTAGGGAGTATCACTTTCAAAAGGTGAGGGATAGATTGGATGGTTTAGAAAGTAGTTCAAGTCTCCTTAACAACAGTTAAGGTGTTCCAAGAAAGGAAGGATGAAAGTACCGTTGGGCATGGAGTTAAAGGAATAGGGAATTTATTCACAAGATCTCCAGCGCATAAAAATAGCAAGTTAGGAAGGAAGTTTACGGAAAAGGACAAATATTGAAGAAAAACGTAACAGGTGGTGAAAAACTGGACAGCAGTGAACTGAAAAATGTGATGCGTTACATGACAAAAAACCTTCTCTGCTTCAAAGCGAATAAGACGTACTAAACCCTCAGCTCAAGACCTGCATGGCATTTCCTCCCTGGGAGAGCTAATTCCCCAAAATACAAATGTGGTACCCTTCTGAGGGAGAGGGGGAGTGCAGTTCTATTTCAAAATTAAGGAACCACAATTGAAAATACAAAATTTTCAAAACAAGAAATTGATTTTTTTAAGGTTTTCTTCCATGCGAAGCCATGCGAAGTACTTCAGTTTTTAATAAGTTTCCAGGATACTCAAAAATACAAGTGAGGTTATGAATATTTTTCTGTCATTGGTCTCCAAAATTGAAAAACGTTTGTCACCTTATTTATGGAACTTTTAAAATGTCATTTTTTATAATGGGGAAGTTTAGAAAAACAATGACAGAGATTGCTTATTATCGTTGCACTATTTGTAACAATTTCAAAATGACGTAAATTAAGTGGGTACTGCTTCTGAATCAGAAATATTGATATTACGAAAGGGAAGTCAAACAATAATTGCACTAATTTCTATCAATGTAAATCGTTCCTCTTGCGTTGTTAGG
>JACJUY010011148.1:0-11771 GCA_014220935.1 Platorchestia sp. MABIK
GACAAAAGAAAGCGCAACTCTAATGACGACAAAAGAAAGCGCAACTCTAATGACGACAAAAGAAAGCACAACTCTAATGACGACAAAAGAAAGCACAACTCTAATGACGACAAAAGAAATCACAACTCTAATGACGACAAAAGAAATCACAACTCTAATGACGACAAAATAATGCACAACTCTAATGACGACAAAATAATGCACAACTCTAATGACGACAAAAGAAAGCACAACTCTAATGACGACAAAAGAAAGCACAACTCTAATGACGACAAAAGAAAGCACAACTCTAATGACGACAAAAAACGCAACTCTAATGACGACAAAAAACGCAACTCTAATGACAACAGCAAAAAATAACCATATGGTAAACACCGAGCTCGCACCTCCCTGAATCCATGCCAAATTCCTTCTCTGGATTACCATTGCACGTCAGTATCGCATCTCCCCGAGCTGCCGGGACTTCCTGGTCTAATTCTCCTGTATGAATGAGTTTTTCGTTTTTATTTCAATATAAGTGCGCACTGACGAAAGTGTTTTCCAACTAAGCGTGGCGAGAATTGTGTTTTCTTAGTTACTTATGTTTAAATGCACTGTCAAAATCTGATCACGCAACGAAGGGAACTCATTTTTGTTGTGCTTCTCTGTCAATCCTATTTTTGTTTCGACATTTTACGTAGGTGTTACGATACCGATGTGTAATTATCAACTAAGGATTTTAATGTTAAGATGTTTTAAAAACCAATGTTAAACATTTCATGTTTCAACTCTATTGGAAATGAACTGTTTTTCATTTCTTTTTCTTTCTTTTCCATTGATGAAAACTGACGCGGTCTGTCTTTATTGAGGTCGGGTCATTTCACGCTCGCAGGATTATACGAGCGACTTTTTTCGATCGATTGCTAAAATTTATGCGTGATTCCAGGAAGTAAAGTTCTGGAGTCTCTTCACGTCGTTTTAATTAGTTTCCATTGAACTGAGTGATCTCATAGATGAGCTCGTAGGAGCTGATTAAGGGACGAAATTCTTTCCTGTTGAGATAGTGAAGCACTTCAATGAAAGAAATTTTTAACCGCATTCCGTAGTGTTTTTTCACCAAAGCATTCTTCATATTTCGGGCAGTATTTTCAGATAGATTTTTTCATTGTGTTCGTTTATGAGCTCGATGTGATAAAGTCCAGGGCGTCTTAGAAACTTGAGTGTAATGTCAATACTGTACCTAATTGAGATTAATTAGAGTTGTTGTTAATGAAGTTCTTTAATATTTTTAATTTATGTTTTAGCATCGAAGTTTAAGGCTGAAGTTGATAAATGTTTACATTTCTTCTGTATGTAATTTTTTTCTTGATATTCTTTTTATTCGAGAAGCTTATTTTAAAAAATGAATAGAAAATAACAACTTCTGTTACTCCACGTTGTCAAGACGTCGATTACTTCTTTTTAGTCCTAGAAAAGCGAGGCATAGCTTATTTTTCATCAAGTCATAAAATACACGAGATTATCTGTTTGAAGCATAGAATCAGCGAGCTTTGAATGCAATGAGAACTTGAGTGGAAAATTATCATACAACTGCAAATAAATGTCCTTTTGAACTCAAGCCTCATCTATTGAACGCAATTAAATGTATCAGTCAACCGTTCATGATCTGGCAGAAGCAGCGTCTGTAATAACATTGAGTTGGTTAGCTTACTTTAAAATCTCGGACGAGTACACGTGCTCAACGATGTAAAATTTTTTGCTCGCTTAGAGTTTTTTTGGCTTTGTGGATCGCGTGTGATGCGCTGCTGTCAGCGAGACCAATTGTGATTAGTTGTTGGTGCGCTGCTGATTGTTTGTTGTGTTGCTTTTGAATGGTGCCCGAGATGTTTTGTTGCTCAGGGAGAAAATATACGCTATTCCGTGACTTATGAACAATGTACAAATTCCGTGACTTATGGACAATGTACAATATTCCGTGACTTATGGACAATGTACAATATTCCGTGACTAAATGGTTAACGGTTCATTTCATCGTGCCGAAAATGAATACTTTGTCTATTAAAATCAACTCATAAAAAAATGACTCTAACGCACTTTCACGGAACTGCTTACGCTTTACGTGCTATTGTAGTAGTGGAATCAAACTTACCTGGTGTTGAATAGAGTTCAATGTGAATAATTTTTGAATTTTTATCCGATTGTTTAACGTTGCAGGTATGATGAATTTATTGATTTAAAGCAACAGTCGTGCGGATGTCGTGTTTTCAGTCTAGGGCTTGTTAGAAGAAATAAGATATGTAATATGTAGTAACGCAATCATAGTTTTTATTTAGATCAGGAGTTCCCAATCTTTTTTTCGCCCCGAACACCTGAAGAAATTTCATTCAAACCCCGCACCCCCTGAGATAAAAATACCAGCGTATAGCCAATGTCCTGTTATTTACCTGGACTTTTCTTGCGCCCCCTGGGATAAAAATGGCAACATGTAACCAATATCTTATTATTTACTTGGACTTTCGTCGAACCCCCTGAAATAAAAATGCCAGCATATAGCCAATCTTTTTTTTACTTACTTTTTCGCACCCCCTGGAATTTCATCTGGCACCCCCAGGGGGTGCAAGCACCCCAGGCAGGGAACCCCTGGTTTAGAGTATCCACACCCAATTCTAGAATGAAGCAGTGAAGGAATTTACGTTTCGGTGATAATATCACAGTGAAACAAAAAACATTTTTCCTTTTTTTAGGACGTAAGTTTAATGATGGCTCAAGGATGTTATTTCTTTGTTAACCGACGTCGCCAGGATGCTTCCACCTATGCACCAGTCGTGGGGCTGTGAGCTGGTTTGTCAGGTATGGGAGGGAGGAATTTTTTGAACGCCTTCATCAGGTGACTCCAGGTGTTGTGGGTGGCAACGTCGAGGTGGCCGATTTTGAATTTATTAAAATTAATGAATTGCAGCCAGTGCAGTTCACTGCTCACTGCAGCCAGTGCAGTTCACTGCTCACTGCAGCCAGTGCAGTTCACTGCTCACTGCAGCCAGTGCAGTACACTGCTCACTGCAGTCAGTGCAGTACACTGCTCACAGCAGCCAGTGCAGTACACTGCTCACTGCAGCCAGTGCAGTACACTGCTCACTGCAGCCAGTGCAGTACACTGCTCACTGCAGCCAGTGCAGTACACTGCTCACAGCAGCCAGTGCAGTACACTGCTCACTGCAGCCAGTGCAGTACACTGCTCACTGCAGTCAGTGCAGTTCACTGCTCACAGCAGCCAGTGCAGTTCACTGCTCACTGCAGTCAGTGCAGTACACTGCTCACTGCAGTCAGTGCAGTTCACTGCTCACAGCAGCCAGTGCAGTTCACTGCTCACAGCAGCCAGTGCAGTTCACTGCTCACAGCAGTCAGTGCAGTTCACTGCTCACAGCAGTCAGTGCAGTTCACTGCTCACAGCAGCCAGTGCAGTTCACTGCTCACAGCAGCCAGTGCAGTTCACTGCTCACAGCAGCCAGTGCAGTACACTGCTCACTGCAGCCAGTGCAGTACACTGCTCACAGCAGCCAGTGCAGTACACTGCTCACTGCAGCCAGTGCAGTTCACTGCTCACTGCAGTCAGTGCAGTTCACTGCTCACAGCAGCCAGTGCAGTACACTGCTCACTGCAGCCAGTGCAGTTCACTGCTCACAGCAGCCAGTGCAGTTCACTGCTCACAGCAGCCAGTGCAGTTCACTGCTCACAGCAGCCAGTGCAGTTCACTGCTCACAGCAGCCAGTGCAGTTCACTGCTCACAGCAGCCAGTGCAGTACACTGCTCACTGCAGCCAGTGCAGTACACTGCTCACTGCAGCCAGTGCAGTTCACTGCTCACTGCAGCCAGTGCAGTTCACTGCTCACAGCAGCCAGTGCAGTACACTGCTCACTGCAGCCAGTGCAGTTCACTGCTCACTGCAGCCAGTGCAGTACACTGCTCACTGCAGCCAGTGCAGTACACTGCTCACTGCAGCCAGTGCAGTACACTGCTCACAGCAGCCAGTGCAGTACACTGCTCACTGCAGCCAGTGCAGTTCACTGCTCACAGCAGCCAGTGCAGTACACTGCTCACTGCAGCCAGTGCAGTACTCTGCTCACTGCAGCCAGTGCAGTTCACTGCTCACTGCAGCCAGTGCAGTACACTGCTCACTGCAGCCAGTGCAGTTCACTGCTCACTGCAGCCAGTGCAGTTCACTGCTCACTGCAGCCAGTGCAGTTCACTGCTCACAGCAGCCAGTGCAGTTCACTGCTCACAGCAGCCAGTGCAGTACACTGCTCACAGCAGCCAGTGCAGTTCACTGCTCACAGCAGCCAGTGCAGTTCACTGCTCACTGCAGCCAGTGCAGTACACTGCTCACTGCAGCCAGTGCAGTTCACTGCTCACAGCAGCCAGTGCAGTTCACTGCTCACAGCAGCCAGTGCAGTACACTGCTCACAGCAGCCAGTGCAGAACACTGCTCACTGCAGCCAGTGCAGTACACTGCTCACAGCAGCCAGTGCAGTACACTGCTCACAGCAGCCAGTGCAGTACACTGCTCACTGCAGCCAGTGCAGTACACTGCTCACAGCAGCCAGTGCAGTACACTGCTCACAGCAGCCAGTGCAGTACACTGCTCACAGCAGCCAGTGCAGTACACGGCTCACTGCAGCCAGTGCAGTGCGTTGTCACAATGAATGACAATTGCTTCTGGGTTCATCACTAAAATTGTTTCAAGGCATTCAAGAATACGTTTTCAAATGCGAAGGAAAACAACAAGAAAACTTCAAATTATGCAGAATTCATTTGAATGTATTTTAATTTTTAGGATAATTTTTTCCCCTAGCGTTCGTGTTGAGAAGCGATGAGCGCACGATGAATATAAGGTTGAGTTTGACGAGTGTGTTCGTTGGAACGACACCCGAGCTGAGAATTAGGTAGGCTTTCTTTTTGTCGAAGTGTTTTTTTTTTGTTGTGTTAAGAGCCACCTTTTTTCGTTTCGCTACTGTCCTGTTTTTCAGCACCTCTGATTTTCTACTTCAACTTTTGTCTTGTTTCATGAACTTCTTTTTCAACTTACTGTGTCTATGCCCCTTCTGCATAGATTCCTCAATCTCTTATCTCCTTACTAAATAGTGCCTTCCTCCTTCCTCTCTTCTATCCGCTCTTTTTTTTTAGCGGTTAGGGTGGCTTAAACTAACCTATAATCTTAATCGTTGGAACGACAACTCATAGAGCATGACATAGAGATTGGGTTTTGGTTTGTTTACCCTTCGCCAAGGGGACTGGCGCCCCCAGGGGAGATACTGTTAGGTCACCTCAGCTACATGGGCCTTAGGGACTTCATATTTCGTGCCCACTTTGCTTCTCTCAGTTTTGTTGCCTCATTTGATATCTCTTCTTTGTCTTTTTCACCTCTTCCTTCCCGACATGCTGTTTTTCGTTCATACATGTTTTTCGTTCATACAGGGAACATACCTTGTGCATAGATTCCGTGTGTTTTAGCAGTCCGTGCTAAATTGTTGTATCTATTCGCTCTTTTGAGGTCGCCTTTGTTCGGGCAAGGGATTCTGAAACTGATATAATAATAATCGCGTGGATTGTGTAAAAAATAGAATTAAGAAGAGTTGCTGTATAAGGGAGTTGTTCGTAATGAAAATAGCGTAGGAAACATTTGAGAAAAGTGATAGCTCGCGCTGGAAAATCGCGCCTAATTTTAGTGATAATGAATTATCAAATTCGTTCGTTCCTTTTAGCTGGTTTCGTTCGCATCAAGTGGAATTTGAGCTGCGAAAATGTTCATCTTAAAATACGGGAGCCTCATTCATGTGAGTGACAACGGAGCGAGATTTTCCAGCGAGTAATTTCATATTTTGTCCAATTTTCCTACACTATTTTTATTACGACTAACTCACGCACTTATACAGGAACCAGCAACCTTGATTCCTTTTTTTACACAATCCGCACGGTCATTATTATATAAGTTTAACATTCCCTCGCCAGAGCAAAGCCGATCTCAAGAGAGCGAAGAGATGAGGCCAGTTAGTACGGCACATGGTAAATATGCCCCCAAGTTCTGTGATTCTCACACCAGTTTTGTAGGGTTCTTTTTAGGCTTGTAAAAACACGCACACGGCCCCGAAAAGGTTTTAGGTCGACAAAGAAGCTCGTAAGCCATAAAGGCTGCAATATGTCTAACTTTTAGGGGCCTCTCGCACGCGTGCATCGATCTGCCCAGCAACATGTGTCGTGACCTTGCAGCGAAGCACCAGGCAAAACGCTTGGCAGCGGTGGGATTCGAACCCACGCCTCCGAAGAGACTGGTGCCTTAAACCAGCGCCTTAGACCGCTCGGCCACGCTACCGTTACTGGGGGGAGAAATAAAAGACATGTAAATATAAATAATGATCTAATTGTGTGAAAAGATCCAATTTGTGTAATGGGTTTCAATTCTCTCCAAAATGCATTCGTGTGAATGAATACTTTGGAAATCCATTTTCATTTTTATGTTGAGTTGGAGGTAATGTTGCCGTGTGGCTTGAAATACGTCACGAGGGAGATCTTTGGTAATAAATTAGTTGTTTAGGGATTACAGGGGACGTTACAGAATGCTAACTCAAGGCCCGTTTGTGTAAGTCGATCTTGCTTTGGTTGCATTTAATTTCGTCCTGAGAACATGTACTTCATAGAAGATGCCCAGAAAATGGAATTTTGAGTTCAGTGTGAAAAAAACTAAACTTTGAGAATGTGATTCCAGCGAATAATTATTTTTTATTATTATTTTATTGCTTACATTAGCAAACTGCGGTCAATAAATTTGTTTGCTTTAAAATGGTAATTTTGGTGGTGACGAGTGTTGCGTGTTGTTGTGTTGTAGTGCTGTGTGTTGTGTTGTTTGGTGCTGTGTGCTGTAACGTAGTGCTGTGTGTTGCAGTGTTGTATGTTGTTTGTTGGTGTTGTGTGTTGCAGTGCTATGTGTTGTGTTGCAGTGTTGAGTGATGTGTGAAAAAGAGAAACACTGGAGAACAATGGAGAGAAGCAGAATATAATATTCACTATAATCGTTCATTATACTCTCTGTGCCGTCCGTGTATCCGGTCACTACTTGTTCAGATGAGGCAGGTTCAAGACTTTTTTTTTTAAACATTTTACGTCTGCATTGACATATAATGAGACTGTGGTGTTAATATTTGTTTTTTCAACACATTCTCATATATTTGAAGGCGATCATAACTTTTTTGGTAGTAGTTCGAGATGCGCTGTGTTCTGGCTGGCAATTGGTGCTTCGAGGCTGGAAAACAAACTTAAATCTCTTTGTGATCGGTCTTTGCTACTTCCTTTCTTGAGGAAAGTTTGTTTCTATCATTGGAAATTCATAACCAACGCAATGATATGTACACGATGTTTTTGAGGGATAGTTAATTAATTGAATGTGCAATTGATTTGACGGAACTGGCCTGTGAGAATGTGGGGCTGTAGCTCAAATGGTAGAGCGCTCGCTTAGCATGCGAGAAGTACGGGGATCGATACCCCGCAGCTCCATCGTCGTTTTAGGTGCTTTGCCGCTCATGTCCGGAGTTTGTTTTACATTTGGCGTACGCTCTGAGGCGAATAAAAAAGACATTTCAGAAAGAGTTGCACTGCCGCGTCACTTTTCCCGATATCCATGCTGAAAAAAAAAACGTTCAGCAACGCTGGTTTTGAATATGCTTCTTCTTCACTTGGTATTGTTGAGTGTTTTATTGTGACGCTGTGTGTGTTGTGTTATTGTGACACTGTGTGTTTTAAGCCCAGAGCTCGCTCCATTCTGACGCTTCAGCTCGCGGTTTGCGCTCCAAAAATGGGCTGGAGGGGACGGAATTTTGCCAGGTTTTCAAGTGGCAAATATCCGAGTGGTGATGGGTATCGAAGCCTTGGCCTCAACTCGGAAATGTCCCTCGTCACCTGGAAGAAAGAAACAAAATTAACGAAAAACAGACAGACAGAAAGAAAGAAGTACGGAGTGGGTTAAGTAGTTCAGAAACAAGGAAATGAAAAAAAAGTCAAACTTGTATTTGTTGTTGAAGGGATTTTGGGTATAGTGTTGTGAAGTTGTTTATTGGGTGTTGTGTGATTGTGTGGTTTGTTGATGAGTGTTGAGGAAAATTCACTTTTAAAGGAAATGTGAGCTAAGAACTCGACGATGTAGTGAGAAAAAATGGGGTTAAAGACTGAGTTGAGTAGTTGAGTAAAGACTGAGCAACGGGGATTGGGAATAAGGAAGGTGATGAGGGATAGAGAAGGTGATGGGGGATAGAGAAGGTGATGAGGGATGGAGAAGGTGATGAGAGATGGAGAAGGTGATGAGAGGTGGAGAAGGTGATGAGAGGTGGAGAAGGTGATGAGGGATGGAGAAGGTGATGAGAGGTGGAGAAGGTGATGAGAGGTGGAGAAGGTGATGAGAGGTGGAGAAGGTGATGAGAGGTGGAGAAGGTGATGAGAGGTGGAGAAGGTGATGAGAGGTGGAGAAGGTGATGAGAGATTGAAATTTGCGCAGTACAAATATCACCTTGATGTTTAGAGTTAGGTTTGAATAAAGTTTTGTTATATTTTCAAAAGGCTTACCTAAAAATTTATTATGAAAATATTAACTTAAAGGGCTTCTTGCACTTTTTTTCAGGTGCGTCGAAAATATTTTAAATTTAACACTAGTATAATTTAGATAAAAATATTAAAATTCCATTAGCGTTTTTCCTTATTTTTCGTATTATATATCTGATTATTAAGTTTAAATTCATTTCTGCATTGTGTAATTCAGTTCTCATTTGTATTGACTTTCTAATTCCTGACTTGGTGTTGTGATGGCACTGCTATTCTCAATTGCTGTCGGTATTGCAAGTTCACATTAATGTTGTGGTTCTACAGCTGCGATGTTGAGAATGTTTCCTGATTTTTGTGAAATTATTGAATTGCTGACACTGATTTTTTGTCCACATCCCTTGCCTATTTTCCATCACAATGTCCACATTTCTTGCCCACAACAACATAATTTACCGTAATGAGTTAATTTTTCATGAACTCTATTCATAAGTGACCATTAGTGTGGTCATGACCACTAATCATTAGTGGCCATGACCACTAACCATTAGTAGCCAGGATTAATATTCATTAGTGGTAATCAACACTACCCATGAGTGAGCGTTAGTGGTCATGACCACTAACCAGTAGTGACCATGACCACAGACCAGCAACAACCGGTAGCTAACCTAGTCGTGCGTTGCAGGGGCGCGTTCTCGCAGGTGCGGCTGGCGGAGTACCGGGACGACCCGACCCGCATGTGCGCCATCAAGATCATCGACAAGAAGGCGCTCAAGGGCAAGGAGGACTCCCTCGACAACGAGATCACCGTTCTCAGGAGGTCAGGATATTCTTCTCCATTTCCTATTTATTGATTTCTTCTCTATTTCTCCATTCCTAGATTTGAGAATTGAGAATTCTGAGAAATTTCTCAGCTCCAATAGAAGCTAGATTCTACTCAATGCTGTGTGCGTCTGCCGGTTACAGCTGTACGAGTCTCCCGATGCAACCGAACATGCCTACCGATACTGACAGCTGTATGTGTCGGGCGATTCGACAGCTGTACTTGTCTCTGATACTGGCAGCTGTAGGTGTCTCTGATACTGACTGCTGCAGCTGTTGAGCAATACTGACGGCTGCAGCTGTTGAGCAATACTGACGGCTGCAGCTGTTGAGCAATACTGACGGCTGCAGCTGTTGAGCAATACTGACGGCTGCAGCTGTTGAGCAATACTGACGGCTGCAGCTGTTGGACTGTCGACACCTACAGCTGCGACAGCTGTCATAGGAGTTCTTCTTTGCAGGGAGGTGACCTGCGAGTTCTGCGTACTCGTCCCATTTGTTCCTGTGTTGTTTGCTTGCGAGTTGCTTTTCTTCATTTCGTCTCAGCTTGAGAATAATTCTCTGATCTTCTAGAAGTTCGTCGCAACTTTAGAATAATTTAATAATCATCTAGAAGCTCATCGCAGCTCTATAATAATTCCCTGATCATCTAGAAGCTCGTCCCAGCTCTATAATAATTCACTGATCATCTAGAAGCTCGTCGCAGCTCTATAATAATTCACTGATCATCTAGAAGCTCGTCGCAGCTCTATAATAATTCACTGATCATCTAGAAGCTCGTCCCAGCTCTATAATAATTCACTGATCATCTAGAAGCTCGTCGCAGCTCTATAATAATTCACTGATCATCTAGAAGCTCGTCCCAGCTCTATAATAATTCACTGATCATCTAGAAGCTCGTCCCAGCTCTATAATAATTCACTGATCATCTAGAAGATCGTCGCAGCTCTATAATAATTCACTGATCATCTAGAAGCTCGTCCCAGCTATATAATAATTCACTGATCATCTAGAAGCTCGCCCCAGCTCTATAATAATTCACTGATCATCTAGAAGCTCGTCGCAGCTCTATAATAATTCACTGATCATCTAGAAGCTCATTTCAGCTCTATAATAATTCACTGATCATCTAGAAGCTCATTTCAGCTCTATAATAATTCACTGATCATCTAGAAGCTCGTCCCAGCTCTATAATAATTCACTGATCATCTAGAAGCTCGTCTCAGCTCTATAATAATTCACTGATCATCTAGAAGCTCATTTCAGCTGTATAATAATTCACTGATCATCTAGAAGCTCATTTCAGCTCTATAATAATTCACTGATCATCTAGAAGCTCATTTCAGCTCTAGAATAATTCACTGATCATCTAGAAGCTCATTTCAGCTCTATAGTAATTCACTGATCATCTAGAAGCTCATTTCAGCTCTATAATGATTCACTGATCATCTAGAAGCTCGTCTCAGCTCTCGACTCGTTTGTCTCATAGATCTGCCAATGAAATGTTCACGCCATCTGGGCTGCTGGTAACGGTTGGCTGTAGTCTTTAGCTTATAATCGGTGATCCGTGTTCGTTACTTCACTAGGCTATGTTCTGGTGGGTTTTGGAACTGTTAACTCCTAAGAGAACCTCAAAGTATCCTAATCAGCAACATCGGTTTATTTTCAATCGTTTCTAATTAACTCGCCCCTCATGTTTTCTGCCTCCAGCTGATTAACGGCCGCGTGTGTGTTGATTTTAGTGTAACTTTACTACGGTTTTAACGCAATAGTAGGATTATTGCGTACTTCTATGCTGTGCTTTGCTGCGGACTTTAGCGTAATTGTAGGATTCTCGTGTAGTTCAATGGTTTCAGTAAAAGTTCAAGGTTCCGCGGTAATTGTTTGATTCCTACGTAAATTACTCCGCCTATTTACCACACCTCAAAATATATATAACATGATTTCTTCGTTAATATCGATGAATATTTAGCTTAAAAAAAATTTAAAAAGAAAGTATTTTAGGTAACTGTTGTATCTATCTGATGTAAATAATTAATCCTGGTCAACAAAATAGGAGCGATTGGATGTTCACTTATTATGAATATTTGTTGCAAGGTATTTATCTCCCTCTGTTTACGTTGATTTTGTATTTAATAAAGTAATAATATTTGTTGAGACCAGCTCGGTATTATCCGGCTTTTATTACCATTATTTTATTTGTTAGCTAATCACTTTCCTAAGTAGGTAGGGTTATTTATAAATTTATTCAGGGAACCATACTGTCGACGTAGCCAAGTAATGTTACTTTACTACTAACTGTTGTCAACACGTCACCGTCACTTTAGTCGCACGAATTGTAATTGTAGTGTTTCATTGTGATGGGCTCGGACTATGAGTACTGTGTGTGT
>JACJUY010011150.1:9667-23815 GCA_014220935.1 Platorchestia sp. MABIK
CACTTCATAACCACCCAGTAGATACTCCATAACCACCCAGTAGATACTCCATAACCACCCAGTAGATACTTCATAACCACCCAGTAGACACTTCATAACCACCCAGTGGATACTCCCTAACCACCCAGTAGATACTCCATAACCACCCAGTAGACACTCCATAACCACCCAGTAGATACCCCATAACCACCCAGTAGACACTTCGTAATCACCAGCTTGATTGCCCATAATCACATACCTGAGTGCCCATATCTTACTTGACCACCCATGGTCACCTAACACATGAGAGTTCGGGCCACCACTGAAATATTTCAAACTTACCTACGTTCTCAACAAAGTCCAACTGAGAACATGGCTCCTCTGGAAATGAAATGCATGAGAACGAATTCTTAAATCAATTTCTTATTCCGACACACGACCGGGACATTCCGAATTGGTGGATTTAACAAACTTTCTAAAAGCAGAATAATTTCGAAAGCTTATACGAAATTCCCAAAAACGTAGATTTTCAAAGAGTAACTCCTTCCCTTGACGGTTGTACCTTACTCGCATGTTGGGAGGGTAAATAACAGGTAAAAGTAAGTTGTTGTTAAGAAGTCAAAGAAAATATGGATGCATTTAATCAATTTCTGCTTTTTCAAGATTAAGACTACGTGTCTCCATGACTGAACTAACTGTGGGTATGAAATAATGGACAAAATTTGAATATAATTAATCCGTGTGTTGTGAGGTAGACGAGTGACAGTTTTCTCATTGCCACTTATTTGATTAGGCATTTTGTTCATCGTAATGTTGATAGTGCTTCAAAATTATTTCAAAGTCATTTGTGTCTAATAATTTGTATTTGTAGCAGGGTTGAAAAGTCGGAGGATTAAATTTTCGACTCTGACTCCACCTATTCACATTTTGAGACTCCAACTCCACTTTTTCACAATTCATATGATGAATATTTTATTTCTCAATGTTTGCATGTGCCCCAACTTGTGTGTATTCTTTGTTTACACATAACATGTAAATTGGAAACAGTATATCAAAAATCATGGTTTGTTATATATGTATTACAGACACGTGCCCTCCGAGTCGGCAAGGAAGGCAGTGCATACCATGAGAAGTATTGATCAGCATCAACAAGTTCTTTGTGTGACTAAAGATACCCAACGAAATTATAATAGTCAATTTAATAATTATGCTCAAGATGCCAGAAAATTCAACGAACTTTACACCTGCGTATATTAATAAACGCTCATTTTCTATTCATTTTCTGTTTTTGGTTTATTTTGTAAAGTTTTCTGTTAGATATTTAGTACCATCTTTTGTACTAAAGCATAAAATGCATCAATCATTGCAGCTGAGCAGTGCATTGCTCTCAGTTACGACCTGTGTGTGACCAAGTGAGGTTTTTGCTAGTGTTGTTTAATTATTTTAACTGCTGCTTGTTTACATTGTATTTAAATTCTGTCATATATTCCAATATCAATATTATTTGTTTTGAAATATTTCCAAATCTTCTTTATGAAGAAGTAATTTATTACATAATGCTAAAAAGCCGATGCTATTTCAGTTGTTGAAATTATGAAAACATAATTATAAAAATCTTCGCTATAGCGTTTGCTCACCTAAAAATTGAAGAGTGAGCAGAAGATAAAAATAATACATGATAATGATATAGTGAAAAACAATACAACTCTGGAAGAACTAAAGAGCAACAAAGGTATAACATTAGAAATGTGCAGAAATTTTCTTTATTGAATCACGTCAACTTGATCCAAAGAATAGAAGTAAGCAAGACAAAGAGATCAATATGAAGTACATAGGTACTACGTCTTGCTGAAATATTAAACAAATATTCCAGTTATTAACATCTTATTAAGCTAATTAAGTTTCCATTTTCAATAGTGATAACATAACCTGAAGACTAGAAATCTTTATGATCACGACATAGCTTTAGGTTTCTGCAGACTAGTCATTTTCAATCAATATATCATACCATGACCTAAAGACATGAAAATATCGTTACAGGGAACCACTGGCTTAGAGTATAGACACGTTAAAAGCGTACAGAGTTGCCACTCTGTGTGTAAGTGAAATGTATCGCATCAGCTGAGCTCCCCTGCAAATAACTCTCAATGCAATTATTTCTAGTTTCAACTTTCTATATATTTGTTGATAGGGAAATAAACGAACTGGAAATCAATAGAATGGATTTGCAATGCTTTCAATGATTAATTAATGCTTTTAACAGTAAAATTTGCTTTATTAGTCTTGTATAAGATTGGCTGATCGTTTTCGAATGTACCCCCATATCACCTTGCGCATTCTCTGCTTTTAACAGTAAAATATGCTTTATTAGTCCTGTATAAGATTGGCTGATCGTTTTCGGATGTACATATCAAATGTACATATACGTATATATATATATATATAAATAACCCAATCACTAGATATCAATAATAGTATTAGGTTCCGTACTTTGGACAAAATAATCAGCAAAATCATTGTACATTTTTCAACTTCTTAGTAAAATATTATAACTCTGTTGTGTTTACTTTCGGTTAAAAGATATGATAAATAGGTAAAATAGATATGAGCAAAAATTAGTCAAACGTGTCAAAAGAAGCGACTCCGACCTCGACTCCACCACAACCGAATAAACGACTCAAGCTCCAGCACATTCGGAAAAACGATTCCGACTCCGACTTCACCCTAAAACATGCGACTCCGGCGACTCCGACTCCCGACTCCGACTCTGCAACCCTGACTTGTAGGTAGGATTTTCAAAAATTTTGTAAGTCCTAAGTGTAAGGATATTTTTTACGGAAGTTTATACTTTCCAAGTTTAGAATATTTATCGGTCTCCAATATGAAACGAATCTTTCTTTAGATAAGAAAAACCCTGGTTTAAGTTCAATCCCTGCAACTGAGGTATTTTCACATGAGCTAAAGCAGCTTCTATCTGAACTATGGAAAATGAGGGAAAAATAAAGAAAATGCATTGTTGAAACTCTACATTGAAAGGGCTATTGCTTCATTTCCTCTTCATAGATTTAAAAGCTAAAAAACCGTTGTACAATGCAATTGTGAACAGACTGAACCATAAAAATACTTCTGTTTTGAAAAGTAGAAAAACAGAGTGCACAATTGACAATTTTCTTCGCTTTACTTAACCTGCAGAATAGTGGATGTTCTTTATTCAGTTATGGAATATTCACGATGAAGAGAAATATTCTACGCAAAACGAAGGCAAGATCTCACCTCAACGAAAGAGCTGCGCTGCAGCTTGTACGCCCTTCCGATGCTGAAATGCGTCATTTTTTTCAACTGGTTCAATACTCTGCGGACCTGTGAACAATGTCTGTTAGTTATAATTTATAGAGACTTCTTGAAATCAGAAATTCAAGTGTTTCCTTCATTCTAAGCTGAGGAACATTATACATGATTTTCCATCACTTATTGGGTCAATTGAAGGAAGCTAAATTTTGGTTTACCACAACGCGTGATTAAATGGAAGTATGTTGAAGGCAAAAAAACAAGTAAAAATTGTATTTGATTCGTCTTGTCCTCGATAGTTACCAGAGTTTCTTCCTTAAAAATAACCTCCAAGATCGAGCCTGGCCGGTGTTTTTGGCGCACCATTAACGTGGCTGGTAGCGCCGGCGCAAAATTGAACTCGTCACCGCAGAAGTTTCTAACGATGCAAATGGGTAGTTTTTGCGCAACGCTCGGCAGCGCTAGTGCTGGCTGCGAAAATGCTGCGCTGATTGTCGGTGGCCTGCTCCGATCGCACTGAGTCCAATACAGCAGGATTTCGACCTCGCCCACCCCTCTCCCTCCACCTCCGAGTTGCTACATGAAGTTGCCATTCGCGCCAATTTTTTAATTATCTACTACTACTGATGTTTATTAACCTATCTGTTCGCTTTACAGTTATTATTAATAACTGCATTATAACCACTACAAGTACTTAGTAAGTGGATACTATAGCGGAATACCAAACTTAACCTGCATTAAATCAATGTAATAAGTTTTATCAACGACCGCTGGTGTTTGGCCATTCGACCCTCCATCTCGGCACTCAAAACAGGGATTCTCAAACTTTTTTAACTTAATCGTAAACTAACTTAACTTGGCCTACCCTGACCCAACCTAACCTAACCTAACCTAACCTACTTAACCTAACTTAAGTTAACTTACCTAACCTAAATTACCCTAACCTAACAATGCTGTAGCTGCTCGGAGGTGGTGCTGTAGCTGCTCGGAGGTGGAGGGAGAGGGGTGGGCGAGGTAGAAATAAATCCTGTGGCATTGGACTCTGTGCGCCCCGATCTTGGCGAGAATTTTCAACACGGCGAGAACTTTCAACAATTTTCAACAGTGTAGAGTTAAATGTACCAACTACAGGAAACATGTTTTACGAAAAATATACCTGCAGGAAAAATTTACCGCCTGCTCGTGCACAGTAAAAATATTAAATGTACCTCTGGGATGAACATACCAACTGCACCAACAAGGCTCATGCGTTACATATACCTACAAGTTGATTACACCAACTACACCTGAAAGGTATGGGTATTTCATATACCTCCATGAAAATAACACCAACTACAGCTGTAAGGTACGTGTGTTACAATACCACGAAGATAATTGCGCCAAATACACCTGGAAGGAACGCGTGTTGCGAATATTGCCTACTTGAGTTACAATTGGTCATGCGAACTCACGCGATACTGCGACTCTTGGTCACACCACGACCGAGATAGTCTCGTGAGGTCGGTGTTCAGCTTGGCCACCTGCAGAAAAACACCAAAAGTACGACAGAAGTTTGCAGGAGGCAACGGAAAGGCTGAAAAAATCTTACAGAAGGTAATTCTCGTATCTGCCGTAGATATAATCTAGCTTTTGAAACGTCCGCAATGATGCGCATATAGTTCAAATGAAATTGTAATACATCTTCTATGTAAGTTTCTTACATTAATGTAGAAACGTTCAATGCTATAAAAGATGCCTAGAGAGCAATGTTGATTCATACAATTACACATTGTGTAAAGGCCTCGGGAAATTTTAGGGTAAAACTAAACGAAAACTGTAAAATTGATTTTTGTTTTTATCAGGTGTCATGAAGATTTTTCTTCCATTTCATCTCTCAATGATCTAGAAATTTTAATCGGAGAATATAACTTCAAATCAAACTGACACACAATTCTGAAGCCTTCAACGGTCACAGATGGCGATCAACATGAAATACAATTTGAATAAGAGATTTTGATTCAAGAGGCAACCTGTGACTCCAGACTTTAGACAAGCTCCGCAGTTCTCAATCTTCCATAGTCATTGCACTATAAAATTACTATGAAAGTAATGCACCAATACTACAGAAAGTGACTTAGACTAGATTAGATTCGATATTAGTTTAGGCCTCCCTAACCGACCGAAACAAAGGCGTTTCAAAGAGAAGAAGGAGGGAAGCACCATTTAATATGGACTTGAGGGAACACGAAATCTATGCACAAGGTCCATAGAAACAGTAATTCGAGAAAGAAGTTCTTGAAATTAGATGAAAGTTGAAATGGAAAGTATTAGGTGCTGAAAAACAGGACAGCAGTTAACCGAAAATATATTCTATAACAAAACAAAAAAAAATTATTTATAAAAAAAGATAGCCTTCCTAACTCAGCTCGGGATCTAACATTTTCCCCTTCTCAAAAAGTGACTCTTGACGTCTTGCTCAAGATGTTGGTTATTCATAAAGATGTATGAGTTTTAAATATAACTGGAGAAATGCATTAAAACTTCAGAGCTACAGTCGAGTCAAAGCGACATTTTTTCTGAACGAAAACAACTCAAAAACTTGGAAGACTAATTTAATGCTTTGAATTTCTGCGCACTGAAGCCCTGACATATATACAAGCCACAATTGATGAATGTTGATTGGTCGAATACGTCGTCGTTGGTTGAGTTGAAAAGAAAAAACACAGCACGTTCGTGTCTGATGATAAGAAAGGTTCACGTAAACTTACATTCGCATTTCATTCACTTGTGATCAGGGATTTATCTTAGTTTACAAGTTACGCTATCTGTGTTTAGTTTCTATGTTACCTCATCGGTGTTCAGTTTCCGTCTTACCTCATAGGTGTCAAGTTTGCATTTTACCTCATCGATGAAGATTTGCCCGGTGCTGTATGCGGCGTTGAGGTACACCAGTTCGATCAAGGCAGATATGAGGCTGTGCACCCTGTAGCTGGGGAAGTAAATGGCTGTAACTGCGGTCGACGATAGAGTGAACGATGATCTCGCGATTTGGATGGTGATGACCCAGTCGAATACTTGAGCCACGTCGTCCTTCTTTGCTTCTGTCTGCGGTCAGTAAACAGCTTTTTTGTATTCTATTCTTCTATTATTCTATTCAAATATTTCGATGATATTCAAACATGATAGGCAAGTATTCTAATCGACTTTATTCTAGTAAAGTATTATTTCAATGGTATACGATCATCGATCTTTAGGTATTCTAATCGATTTTGGCAATAATAAAAATAATCTCATGATGCTGTTGTTTCAATGATAATTAAATACTCTTCTCTGAGTGCTCTAATCGTTTTAACACTACTGAAATATGATCAGTATATTGCTCTAAAAACACTCGAACAGCGTTTTTCAGGAATTTTTATAATTTATCAATGAAAACATTCATATGATGCAAATAGTGTGAAACAATGGTCGAGTTACAAGGAATTAGATAAGATTAGAAGTTAGTTTAAGTTTCCCTAATCACAAAAAAAGTGTCCACATGAGAGGAAAGAGGAATGCACCACTTGGTATGAATTTAGGGAACGTGGAATCTATGCACAATGTGCATGGGAACAGTAAATTGAGAAGGAAGTTTATCAAACAAGATAAAAGTTGAAGGAGAAAGAAGTAGGGACTGAAAAACTAAGCAGCATTGAGCCCGAAAAGATGGTCCGCAACACAACACAAAACCTACTCTTATTTCAGCGAAGGAAGTCCTACCTAAACTTTAGCTCGGCACTTCACATATTCCCTCTGGGAGGGCTATTTCTCATAGCTACATTGGTTTTTTGTCCCCTGAGGGGTAATGACATAAGAGACAGAAACGAAATGGAATTTCGAGCAGAAGTTCCCAACCGTCTTAGCTGACATCTTATTTGGTCCCAACCGTCTAAGCTGACATTTCATAAGGTTTTAACGGTCTAAGCTGGCATCTTATATGATCCCAACCGTCTAAGCTGACATCTTATATGATCCCAACCGTCTAAGCTGGCATCTTGTGTGATCTCAACCGTCTAAGCTGACATCTTATATGATCCCAACCGTCTAAGCTGACATTTTATTTGATTCTAACGGTCTACGTCTAAGCTAACATGTTGTATGATTTAAACTGCTGTGCTGCACAAAAATTTCACAGCACAAGAATATTTTTATTTTATTTGAGGTAATGTTTCAATCTATGAATGTGTAATTAACAAATGATCACGGAATTGATTTAGTTAACTAATGATGCCGGAATAGGTTTAGTTAACTAATGATGACAAAATAGGTTTAATAACTAATGATGACAAAATAGCTTTAATGATGACAGAATAGGCTTAGTTTACAAATTCAGAACAAAATGCTCGCAAGAAGGCATCACGAAGTCATTATCTATAGCGTTCTATTCTTGAACAGCGCGAGATAAAAATTTTGCCCTGTCCTAAAGCCCGTTATTAAGAATCCAAATCACTAAATCTGAATTTGCATTCAGAAACATGAAATATAATCACGTTTTGTAAATTTTCTACCCAATATGAAAAAGGGAAGGAAGATAGAGATGACGATAAATTCGAAACATTACTCGTAACATAACGAAACATTACTCGCAAACATCACTTGAAATATTAATTCATAATAAATACGACATCGCAACTCGGATTGTATCACTGGCACTCACGACTTTTTATTTTCAAAATGGTAGACATGCATTTATTACTAACAGCAAGACTTAGCTGTTAATTTGAATTAATTATAATGGGATATGGCAACAGGAACGAACCCCGTGGCCCATTCTCGGGTTGTCCTCAAGTCCTGTGCCGTCAGACATCAGTTACGCACAGGCACCCACGGAACACCAGTCACCCATTTGTTATGCACAAATAACAGTACATTCATTTTAACTCGTTGACTGCGTATTCGGGCACATGTACATGTGCCACTAGGTAACTTGCTCATTTAAGTACCGGTATAAATGAATAGCATTTTATTAATTTCACTACCTTTTGAAAAAATGAATGTTAGCTCACAAAGTAATATGTTAGCCAGCAATAATTTTTTCATATTTCATTAAGAGGCAAGAAACATATTCGAGCAATAAAGTCGATTTCTCAATTCTGCTTTTTACAACCAAAGAAACCGAAACAGCAACAAAAACGTTTAGTCAACGTGTTAAAACATTAATTCAGAATATCTCTATGATTGTTTACTAGCTTTTTTCTCTCCATGTTCATGTTACCACGTCGATTACGTTTACGCAGTTGCTACAATTGGATAGGTTATGGCATGAGAAGCAAAATTGAAAAGTCGACATTACTGTGCGAATACATTTCTGCCATTTCCAGGAAGTGTGAAAAATTTAGTTGAGCGATAATGTTTTACCTCATTCGCTTACACATATTTTACAAAAAGATGGTGAAACAATTGAAATACTATTCTCTCATACCGGTACATGAAAGAGTAATTTACCTATTGGTACACAAATGTCTCAATATGTAGGCAACGTGTTAAACGCGCAAAATCTATTACCGTACCTTGCATAGAAAAATTTCGAAGTTTTCAAGAAGCCAACAATTAGAAGTCATTCCCTTCTCTTGATTTGGTGAGTTTGAAAATTGCTGAGTCATGATTTGATACTGCATTTTGATTTCGTTTTTTAAGCCCATGACGATCCACCTGAACGTCAGTAACCACACGCCTCCATAACCGAGCGCTAATACCACAATGGCGGAGTAAATTTTCCACAGCCAAGGAAAAAACGAGCTCGGCGACATCATCCACCACCCTCTCAAGGTATGACCGAAGTCGACCAAACACACGCAAACCAGGACGCCTTCGCGAAGCATGGGGCCGATCCTGAAACTTTTCATTCCTTGCTCAAGAGTTGAAACTTTGCCTGCATGCCTGATCAGTTTCGCGGCCACCTTACTCCGTCTGAAAAATGCACCACTGCTCACGATTCTGCAGATTTTGAGGGCGATGGACGTCATCGTCATCAACAAATAGCCCAGATTCGCAGTAGAGTTTCTGACTGAGGGTATGTAGACCACAATACTGCAGAATGCTATGAATTTGATGGTGATCCCATACAGCCACAATGCCGGGCTGTTGTTGCAGTTGGAGACATCGTGGTGCAACACGCCGGTCAACCGCAACAGCGCAGACACGAACAGCAAAGCTACCCTCTTCATGAGGGCCAATTTTTGCTTAAATTTGGAGTTCAAGATCAAGCTACTTTAGTGGTTTACAGTCACTGAAAAAGACGAACGAGTGTGTTTACTAACAGATTTCGCGTCTTATTTGAACTTGATGTAATACTTGGGTTTTAAGTTGTTATGTAGTTACTGAAAACTTCCCCCGAACATATGATGCGATTCGATTTGTTAACTCTACATGGAAATATTCCAGCTTTTCGCAAGTTAAGAATGCATGAAAATTTGGCAGATTTTCACGAGTTACGAGCGCTTTGAAGTATTAGATTTATTTGTAAGTATTCAACTTGTATTCCCCAGAGCTCCATAACTCATAGCTTCGTGTCCACGACTGGTGACATTTCAGCGATGTCAAACATTTAAAGTCGTTTAAAATGGAGCTTCATTAACGAGAAACACAAACATTATCAGTGAAGAATAAACATTTAAACACGAGTGTCTGCTCATAAATAAACGATCGCCATTACTTGAGCTGTAGCAAATGCACGAGAACATCGCACGTATTGTAACTTATTGAACACTCGCCTTCCTGAATACCTTCGAAAGGTTAGAAAATAATTTAAAAGTAAAAAGGATTGCAAAGTAATTTAAAAGTAAAAATGGTGAAAAAGATATTTAAAAGTTAATAGGATTAAAAAGAAATTTTATAAGTAAAAAATGTTAAAAAGTAATTTGAAAGAAGAAAGGGTTAAAGAGTAATTTAAAAGTAAAATGGGTTAAGAGGTTATTTAAAAAAATGATGGGTTCAAAAATAATTTAAAAGGAAAAAGAGTTAAAAAGTAATTTAAAGTAAAATGGGTCAAAGAGTAAAAGTAAAACTCTGCCAGACACAGCAATTTCAAGTACGAAATGATATGTTTCATCACAATTGCCAACAGACACACAAAGTAATGCAGCATTTAAAAGCTAAAACCAACAACTTTCCAACATTTTCACGTATTCAGTTTCAATTATGAACAGAAATATGGATTGATTTCTCACACAAACTTTCTTAATGGGAATGTCTCATTCTCATTATTTATGAAACGGTGATCATTTTTGGTTGACAGAAGGACAAATAGCATTTAACTCGACTGTCAGATGTAGAAACCTAAATGACTGTAGTTGTGCGTGAAATAATTGGAGCCCTTTGCTGGTGCTGTGTCCAGACTCACTATTATCGTAATTATTATGATATCATCATTACACACGGCGTTTCAGCTCTAAAGACGCAACAGAAGTGCATTCCAAATTTCTCAGTTCATCATTTCTATATACAGGGTGTCTGCTATCGCCACGCACATGCTGTGTCCACACACACATCGGCGTTTTCAGATGAAAACTGACTTCACTGTTCGAACACGTATCTATCCTTCATAAGAGGGATGAAAACTATGATTGAGAGTATCGGCTTTGAAAAATGTGATTGCATGATGGTATTTTGCCCTGTTTGCTGAAACCTATTCCAGAATAGTTCCAGACACAGCGGAGTTTCTTATACAGGAAGTGTATTTAATGAGAGCGTCTTTGTTTATTCGTCGTTTGTGAACTTGCCTATTAGAGGCACAAATTCTATGACATTCAATGACGTTGTTTCTGATCTGTTTAAATTTACGAAAAAATGAAAAAAATGAAATCAGTGAGAGCAAAGCCCAAGATATGAAAACGAAGGCACGATGGTAAATGGAAATTGATTTCAGTAAATCAACAACTCGGAGTGCTTGAAGATTTTTAGCCTGCTCCTGTAATAGAACTGAATAAATAGAAATTATACGAGCCCTAATTACTGTTTCATTCATTCTGTTCGAAGTGTTTTTTCTTGAACGTAAAAATATTGTGAAATATTTGGCAGATAAATTTCTTCTAAGCTCCATGGTCCACTGACGTCTTCACTGGAAATTTCCTGATGCTTCTTTCACTTCATTTCATAAGATTTCATATTCCTGCAATATTGAGTAATTTGTTTCTATTTTTTGAGATGGATCAGATATCTGTTATGCTAATGTGAATTTATCAAAAACTAAAGTAGCCTAAATGAAACTAAATTGATTTAAAAAAAAAATAGAAATAAAACATGTAGAAGAAATCCGTAGAGACAAAAGTTCTCAAAATTTTCGGAAAATAAAATGAAACGTTAAAGATACAATAGTTAGAGTAATTTGACTTCTCAAAAACACTGAAAGAAAAACAGAATATTCATTACAAATTCGTGGAATATTAATTCTGACCAAAAGTGCTTTATTTGAAAGTTTTCTCTTAATGGATAAAACAGATAGGTACTAAAAAACATATTCATAATGGCTTATCAAAACCAAAATTAATTTTAAGTGTTTCAACGGAACAAAAATTACTACAGATCAAAATTGGCTGATCTCCCTATGGGCGCACAAAGTTAATGTTTATGCAGCTTCTATTTCTTTGATCCTTTCAAATTTGCAAAATTTGGTATTAAAATATCAGGGAGTTTTTTCTTTGGAGCAAATTTCATTGACTGTGTTGCTCCGAAAATATGAAAAAATCAGTAGTTTTCGGTGGTTCAATATCAGGAGTAAAATTCGTAGACGTATTTGTATTTTTCTATGTCATATATCAGTGGCCGTCGGTAGTTAAATCTTAGAAGTGAAGTCCGTAGACTATCATGATTTTCCCCATAGATTGAAGTCGGTTTCAATAGTGAAATCTAAGTAGTAAAATCCGTAGGTTTTCAAAGATTTTAATATTACTTCGTGTATTAAAGAAAAATGTAAGTTAGGGATAGATTTTTCGTTGTTAGCCCATTAATCTAATTATTGTTGTGCAATTTATAAAAAACATTGATTTAGTTTCAATTAGGAGCAATCACTCGCTCCTGATGGAATGAAGGAAAGAGAAAATGAAAAGTATCATACTAAACATTTGAAATTAGCAGGTGTTTTGGATTTTTATTTCATAACAGAGGTGGAAATTATGAGAAATAGGCTCATGTTATTTTAAACAGTGGCAATATTATTATTATTTCTGAAAGTGTATCGAAGTTGGATTTAAATACGTATGGTTAATGCACACACACAACATCCTCTATTTCGTAATACAACTCGTAAAGACTCACAATCAAGTGGTGAAATATTTTTAGATGATCGACTGAACTTTGAAACATCATACAAATTTTATATTATAAATGATAATACATGTTGAACACTTTTTATTTTCATACGCTGTTAGATTCTCCATGGTTTGTACAGCCTCAACATACATCAATAATTCATCGCAACCTGCGGATCATACCTAGTGAGTAGTGTCGATACCGTCGTGCGGGCCGACGTGTGGGTTCGAGAAAAGGGGCTGTCTTTTGTGCCGATACCTTTCCGGGGCGCTGGCTTTCCGCGCAACTGCCCTTCCTGAGATTCGAAAGGGTGCCTCCTACGCCCTAATCAGTCCGTTGGAGCAACAGAAAGGAAATTTCTCTTTGTGCTGAACTATGGTGGCACCGTTAGGACGACGTAAAACTGGCTACGCTGTAATCATACATTTCATTTCAGTACGGTTGACCAATTAACATTTAATTTCAGTATAATTGACTTTTTCACAGTTTATTTCAGTGTGAATGACCAATTCACATTTAATTCCAGGATGAGGAACATTATGCATTGTTTTACCTAAAAGGCAATTGATGATCGGCAGCAGAAATTGACTCAGTGATAATTTCATTTGTACTGTCAACATGCATCTTGTTTTTCCTGTCAACATGCTTTTCATTTGTACTGCCAACAAGCTTTTCATTTTTACTGTCAACATACTTCTCAGCAACGTGGTTAATAGAATAAATTTCTTGAAGAGGTGTGAGAGTACGTGTTGTTTATTAGCCGGTCGTATCATCTTGACTAGACATTTTTCTGTGTCTATGTTCAACAAGGAGCTCCCACAGAAGCAAACAAGATAATTATCTAGGTGTTTTGTTTGTCAAATGAAGGGTAAAAAGCACAAGTAGGACAAGCGCGAGATTCTCGATTTTTTCGAAAACAGCCGACAACTATGCTAAGCCTCAGAACTTCCTTTAAAACGATAGGCTATGTTCTTAAATCGGCGTGAAGAGTAGTAGGATAAGCGCATCGTTTGCTGTTTTCTATTCGCCGCCACTTGAATAGAAAACGAGTTTTATATGGCATCCTCAATTAAATCATTTAGCTAGCATATGAGCTTAAATAGATTTCAGTACATAATGTGAAAAGTTTTCATTCTTGTTAGTTCACTGCTGCAGCCTACATATGAAAATCAATGATTATGAATTGCATAATTTTTGTACATAAATTGATAAAGTTGATGAAACTTCATTTTGTGCGTGCATTAGCAATCATCTGTGTTACACCGGGTAAAATTATTAAATAAATATTCATAACTTACTGCTCTGGCGTCTACAGTACACACTGACGAACACATAAACACTCATACTCCTTAAACCTGTTTTTCGAACTTGCTTTATCAACGCAACTTTCCCAAACGACCGAAGTTCTTTGTCTTCTATTACCACAACAATTTTTGTTCCAACTAAAAAAACTACAAAACATTTATTGAGACAACTTTCAAAATATCACAAACAATATTATTCATGATTAATTCTCAGCGCAATAATATTGTCATGATACTACCCGTTTTAAAGTACGTGTGACAAGTGGTGTGAAACAGGATCACTGTTTTTACTCAAAGCGGTCAGTGTGTT
>JACJUY010011151.1:15209-26466 GCA_014220935.1 Platorchestia sp. MABIK
TTGGTATCGGCCAAAAATGGGTATCGGTATCGGTATCGGCCAAAAAAATGGTATCGGTACATCACTATTTATTAATACTTAGACTGCACCATGCACCACTGGTGGTACACTGAGGGGATTTTCATAATGCTAATGCTACTGACCTACCAGTAATCAAACTCAATTTTTATAAATACTTGATCAAAGCTTAATGAAGGCATTTTCCAGCTCATGTTTGCTATTAGTAACATTACTTACTACAATTGAAATTAAATTTAAGTTGAATATTGTACTTCAGTTTTTAGGCCTTGCATCTATCACCCCTCAAATCCTTGATTTCTGTTAAAGTTTTATTCTCCTCTGAATGGCCAAATGGTTTTTGTTGGTAATGTGATGAATTGTGTGTGTGCAAAGTTTTACAAAGAGACAGAAAACCAAGATATGCGTTCAACAATACTGCTTCCTGATTTTTGTGTGTTGGTTGGCAGTCATTACCTTCGTATATATGATTACTTCTAGGATTTTGTGGGCTATTTGGCAGTCATTACCTCATAACTAACTGCTTTCCTAGTTCATTTGTGTTTTTATTAAAGGCATTACCTTATATGACTAATTACTTCTTTGTTTTTGGAAGCTATTTTGCAGTTACTATTTTGGCTGTGATAACCTCATTGAACTAATTCCTTCCCTGGCTTTCAGGGCAATGACAACATCTTGTGATGGTCACTGAGTTGCCAGGCTGTGGAGCCTGGTGCACTGCGTGATGGTCACCGAGTTGCCAGACTGTGGAGCCTGGTGCACTGCATGACGGAGCAGTCGACGCTCCTGCAGCTGGAGGTCAAATTTGTGAGATTCAGGGGACCAATAGTGAGCTTTATCTTTTTTATGTTTATAATTATGTTTTGCTCTAGAATTATCTGTTTTCCTATTGAAGTACCTTTTTAAATCATATTAAGAATTTTACTTGAGTATTTCAAATTTTTTTGTTATTCCATGTCTTCAGAAATTTTATGAAGGGAAATTTTTATTTCTATTGCTGTATGGATTTATAACATTTTGCAGAGTGGGATTAGACATGAGGGGTGAGTAACTCAACACCGTGTGTTATTAGGTTCAGGGGGAATATATGAGGTCCCAAGCAAAAGGTCAAGTAGGCGTACCCTTTTGTTGAAGTGAAATAGGTTTTTGTTTTGCCATGGACCTTTTTTGGTTCACTTCTATCCTGTTTTTTTTAGCCGCTATAACTTTCTTCCTTAGCTTTTATCTTGTTTCATATACTTCCTTCTTAATTTACTGTTTCTATGCCCCTTGTGCACTGATTCCCCATTCTCTTGACTCCATCCTAAATGGTGCCCACTGACATCTAATGTTTTATTAGGTTTGTCTGTGTTGGGAACTGAACTCTATTGGGACCAGGGTTGGCACATAAAAAAACCCCACAAAAAACACTAAATAGTGGGGTTTTTGGGTTTTATTATTGCTATTTAAATTTTACTTGTTTTCAAGCTTATGGGATCAAAATTAGCTAAATATTTATGTTGTCAAATCATTTATCTAAGTCATGTGCCTGACTATGACAAGAAACATTGAAAAACAATAAATCAACCCTATACAAATCAAATTAGATAAACCTTAATCACAAAAAACTCGAGGGACTAATACATTTCCATGAATTCCATTCCCAAAGTAAAAACCAAAAACTAAGAAACAAATGCAGTTTCTCTATTTGATTATATAGGGACTTCTGAGTTCTTCCTGTCTTCTAGACTAGATTGCTACCACAGTACTACTGTGTTTCTCTTTCTACATCCACTGCCATTTCATTGTTTTCATCCACATCATGGTCATTTGCGAGGTGGCGATGCACTGAGACCAATTTCTGTGCGCGTTCCGATCCTAATCTATTTCTTAATTTATTCCACGCAATTCCAAAAGCTGAGAAAATTCTCTCAATGGATCCTGAACTTGCGGGGCAAGAATGAAGATTGTTTATAAACTTGCAGAAACCCTTTGCCAGTGTCTTCTCAGGAATTTGCATTTTCTGCTGTTTCATGTCTTGAATTTCCCACCATCAACGAGGAGTCATTGTTATAGTGATATTCTCGTTGAACATGTGTTTTGGGAAGATGTTGGAGTCCTTCAATTTATAGGAATAAAGCACACCGATGAATTTCGGATTTTATTAAGCCAACCACTCACCAATATCTGTCTCTTGTTCTCCTGTGAGAGCTTTGCCTGAAATAAGTCTAATAATTGTATTCAGATGGGATACGACACGACCGCGGCCATCATGGGGTAAGGAATTAAAAAAAACGACCGGCCTATGGTGAGCATTCAAGCTGCACTGGAACAAATTTGACGATAGAATCTGTTCAAGCATTTACTTCCAGTTATTTTAGGGTTTGTTACTGTCCTGTACTGCTAAAAATAGATTTTTGGCAAATTTTAAAATGTTTTTTTGCATGTCACTACATCTTGTAACACGAAACAGTGTGGTTGACTGACTTGACTTGCACTGCTAAGCACAGGAGCTCACACAATACACATGTTAAGTTGTTAACAACATGGCTGTTAAGTTGTGTTGCAGTCCCAGGCTGTTAAGTTGTGTTGCAGTAAAGTGATGTGCAGCTGTCTTGCTTTAGGTTGCTTGTGGTGGTTACTTATGATCTGCATGGTGCTTCCCTCTCACATGTCTTGCGTCTGTCTGCTCCTAAATCAACTTATTATGAATTGCCAAGCATAGCAATTCTCTTTGCACATCTTATATCTTTGCAGACTTCAGAGCTATGTCTCTGTGCATTTGATAATTTGTAAATCGTAATTATGATGGACAAACCTTATTCATATAATGTTCACATAATGTAATAATTCATATAATAATGTAATATAATGTGGGAAATAAAGTAATCAAATGACAAATTTACTCAATCAGTGTATGTATATATATATCTGAAATAGAGGCATGTGGAGCTGTGTGAATAACTTTGTTAAACAAAAACAGGTATTACTAAAACCCAATTAAGCTTCAAAAAACATAATTTAACCAAAAAAGCTATGTGGGTTGGGATTTTTTAAAAAATCCAGGGTTTGTTCCCTCCATGAACGGTACAGTTGCTTCTGTTCTGACGAGCTGCTAGAACATGAAAGTGTGGCTGCCTTAAATGCTTAGTCCAGCCTCTGACACAAAATTATGCCCTACAAGTCCTGTATTAGTGCTAGAGAATTTTTTTTAAATTGAGCATTAAGGAAACTATTACCTAACCGTTACCTGACCGGCCTGATTTAAGGATGTTATTGGGTTTTAGCTACCCAACCATTACCTGACCTGATATGAGAACTTAAAATGGAGTATCAGATACATAACCATACCTGACCTGATACAAGAACTTGATATGGAGGATCAGATCCACAACCATTACCTGACCTGATACAAGAACTTGATATGGAGGATCAGATCCACAACCATTACCTGACCTGATACAAGAACTTGATATGGAGGATCAGATCCACAACCAATACCTGACCTTATACGTCATTCTACGTTTTTGTGTGGTATGGAAGGCCGCTGTTTGGTCAGGTTATAGTAAGCTAATTTGTTGGCTATAACCTTTGCAAAATGGATGTTGGTTAATTGCATTCACCTTGCAGTGTGGGGAATTGAAAATTTTTCCTTTTGAAGAACAGGGTGCTGGATTGTAGGCTATGCTATTGGTACAAGCAATTTTATCTTTTGTCGTCAGTGAAAGCTAGTCCTAAATGGTGAACTTTGCTCCTGCAAAGTTAATAGTTCATGATATGGGTTTATTTCAAAATGTTGTTCAATTTTTTTAGTATCATTGAGAAAGTTTTCACAGTGATGCATAATGAGTTTCTGAGCTTTGAGTGTAAATGAATACAGTGAAGAAAGTTATCATTAGTATCGTTTGTTGTGTGATTTTGTGTGGGGCATGTCACGCACTGCCGAGAGGGTCTAAATGAGCTCATTATTGTGGGATCATTGACCCGTAGATGCGCGGTGTGGTCAAAATGACCCCAACTGAATTTTAAACTCAAATAACCGTTTGTTTTATCCATACATTCGGACATGGCTTAATGACTTTTCCCACATAACCGAAACTGGTTAACCTTTATGTGTTTTGTTACTTTGATAAAAAGGTTGGGGTGTGAGGTTTGGTGTAAAATAATATCGTGGATCCACAGGTTAACTAATCATTGATGTATCGTTGATAAGGTTAGTCTCTCTGATGCTGATTGCATCATATGAACTGAGCACCTATTGCCATCTTCTTCTATTTGTATCCTGTCCCACAAACTTGACTTCCTAACGTGTTTCCATGTGCAGGATGTGGCAACATATCTTTTGTGTAAATTCTCCCATTTCCTCAATTCCATACTAAATGGAGTTTTCCTCTTTTCTCTCACCGTTGTTAGGATTGAGGCGATGCAAATTAATTTTAGAACCCTAGTACAATCTGTTGCTTGCAGGGCTATATTGAGAGGCACAACAGCATTCATTTATTTTTGTTACAGGTTGGTTTCCACATAAATTCCACATCTTTGGTGTGGAATCTGCAGCCACTCTTACGCGGCAGATCGTTGCAGGTAATATTTGACTCGATGGCAAAGCACAATGTAGGTGAGATGAGTGCTGATGTACGCGTATCAAGCGTTATGAGGGGTCAAAACACGGCATTGGTGAGTGCAAGAAGTGTAAGGCTTGGAAGGCCTTCACGGGTAAATACACTTAAATTGGCCCCTTGGGGGCCAAGCACAACAGGTTCAGTGAAGTCCATACACAATCTTTCCTCACGTCTAATCTGTGGTTAAATGTGGACTTAGTTTTGAGTTATAAACTTTTATTTTACCGTTTGGATTTGCGGGAAAGCAAGCTGTGGAAGGCCTTTTTTTACTGGTAACTTTAGTGGCCAAGCAGAACCTGGGAGAGCTAAATGTCCTTTGCTGGAAAATATGCTTTAATTTAGAGGCCAAGCATAGCTTGGGGCAGCAAGATGTACTTTGCTGGTAAATTGCCTTAATTTAGTGGCCAAGCACAACCTGAGAGTGCTCAGTGTCCTTTGCTGGTAAATGCGCCCTAATTTAGTGACCAATCCAACCTCTAGGTAAATTGCTAAAAACGTATCGGTGTGAATCAACAACATTTCAATTATTTTGACATAATTTTTAAGAGAGATTTAAGCATACATGGTAAAACATCATCTTGCTATTAAATTTTCACATTTCTAAGGGAAGATACAATTTTTTTTGAGCTGTAAAGTTGTTGTTTAAACTTGGCTTTGTACAACCTTCTTACCTTTCAAGGGCGGCCTCGGCAGTGGACGTGTTGATCGGTGGTCAAGCGCAACCTGGATGAGCAAGCTGTGTAACGCCTCTTTTGCCAGGAAATGTGTCATAATGTTCCTCCTGGTGATCAAATACAACCTGGGGAAAGTTTAATTGAGGACTGCTCGTTTTAGGGTCATCAACTGTCATTAAGTTTTAAGCACAAGATGGGTGTATATCGGCAGCTCTGACCACGTTTCCAATCACCATAGCCACGTCAAGCATTACTAGCTATCAAAACACTAAACAGAAACGCCATTGATGTGCAAGTACTCAGAGTAGGCCACTTGAACAAAACCAGTTTCCACAGCACAAAAAGAGTATTCATATGCAAGCTATGTCTTACTGTTATGCACCGACGAGAAACAGCACTTAGGGGTGAAACACAAATTGGGAGAATCTAAAATCCTTTGAAATTCGAATGAAATTTCGTATCCGTGCGCGTCTCAGAAGAGCTTCAAATAGCACTTAACTTGCAGGTATGGCATAGAGGAAAAAACACAACAGTCGTTTCACATGCGCATTGTCACCGTGGCCGAGTGGTTAGAGCGCCCACCCTTCACGGGAAGGGTCGGCAGTTCGAATCCCTGCAGTGTCGCCCAGTTTTTCTCCCCCGTTGGAAGAAAGGAGATATCAGCCACAATTCCCCACTCTACCCAGATGTCAGAAATGGGTACCGGCTTGACTGGGGGTAACCGTCATGGCGTCCTGATGTTAGTTATAAGGCATTTGATAAATACCAATGTACAAGATGAAATGTATCAGGCTTGGTTGATCGGAATGAAAATCATTTCATTTTGAATGCTATTCAAATTTGAAGCACGCTAAAGGGAAGTACGACTCTGGCTGCTTGCTGAATACTTAGTACATAATTTAGTTTAATGGAGCACATTCTATCACTCGTCTCTATGTACAGCACTTTCTCCAATTTAACGGGAATTCTCCAACACGCAATCATGTGTCGAAATCTTAGAAATTCTGGTTTATGGAGCACATTCTGTTTGTTTTGATGTTATAGGTGAATTAGGTGTTTAGGGAGAGTAATTGTCCGATGCAGTGTTTAGGAGAGTAATTGTCCGATGCAGTGTTTAGGAGAGTAATTGTCCAATGCAGTGTTTAGGAGAGTAATTGTCCGATGCAGTGTTTAGGGAGAGTAATTGTCCAATGCAGTGTTTACGAGAGTAATTGTTTTCTAAAATTCATAGGGATGTACGCCTTGTGTGGTGTTTCGGGTGGAGTGTACGCCCTGTGTGGAGTGTACGCCCTGTGTGGAGTGTACACCCTGTGTGGAGTGTAAACCCTGTGTGGTGTTTGTAGAGATGGGATTTCGTTGTGTGGTATGTTGAGAGCAGTAAATGCCCTGTGTGGTGTTTGTTAAGTTTGAAAGTGTGCACGTTTGCTAATTTCCTTGTTATTTCTACTAGCGTTCGGTCATTATTGTCTCTGTGAATATTATTGCAATTGGAAATTTATGACCGATGTGCTTATTCATCAGTATGCTTCTACTTCTTTTATAAAATAGACATTATTTTTTAGCTGTTTCTGCCATTGATATGTTCATGTGCACGAATCTTCTTACTCTGTCATGTTTGCAAAAAATGGACAGATTTCACTGGAATGATCTAACGCTATTTATTGGAATTATGACCCCTCAGGGGAAGACAGCTATTGTGTCTATGGGAATTAGCGCTCCCAAGGGGATTATGTGAGGTCCCGAGCTAAAAGTTAAGTATGCCTTCTTTTTGTTGAAATAGAACATGTTTTTTGTTTTGTTATGGACCATCTTTTTTTGGTTCACTGCTGTCCTGTTTTTCAGCACCTACTACTTTCTTCTTCAACTTTTTCTTCTTTCATGAACTTCTTTCTTAGCTTACTGTTTCTATGCACCTTGTGGATAGATTCCGCGTTCCCTCAACTCCACACTAAATGGTGCCTTCATCCTTCCTCTCTTGGAATATCTTTGTTGTGGTAAAGGGAGGTTAAAACTTGTAATCAATCAGTTGAAATTATGATTCTTGATTAAGGAAGCCATATGCAAGGTCCCGAGCTAATTCCTTCTTATTGTTGAAATATAATAATATTTTATTCTATCACTGACCGTCTGTTTTTAGGTTCGTTGCTGTTTTTTTTAGCACCTACTTTTTTATTCAACTTCTATCTTTTGACATGAACTTCCTTTCTAACGTACTGGATCTGTGCACCTTGTGTACATAGATTCAGCATTTCTAAATTTGTGCCTTCCTCTTTCCTCTATTTGGAACGTCTTTATTGCTGCTAGGGACGCTTAAATTAACAGCTAGCTGCTCACTTTACCAGTTTGGCAATTTTGAAATGAGTGCCTAAAACAAATCTCCAGTAACCCAGCTTGTGGTGTCCATTTACGCAGCGTCTCCTCTCCGCTGATGGACAGGAAATAATATCTTGGTTTACCCTAGCTCCATCATGCTAGTTGTAATCTAGAGGTGGAATTGTACAGGGTGTCCACAGAATGTATCCACTGACCTATGTGTGTGTATATGATCCCTGACCCAGATATCAGAATGAAACTTGTATGGTTCCGGTATGTGTATAAATGATACCGATGTATGTAACCTGACCCATATATCAGAATAAAACTGTTGAATGGCTCCTGTATCATGTATGCATATATTAGTCAGAGAAAACATTTTTGTGGACGCCTTGTATTGTAATCTTCTCTTGGGAATGCATTCGAAGTAGCGTCAGCATTCATCTGTACTGAGTGATATACTCCTCTCCGTACTAAATGCTGCCTTCCTCTCTGTGGATCGCCTTTTTTGTTGCAGATAGGGAGGCCTAAACTAACATCTAATCCAATCAAACCGAGTGATAAATAAAAATTACGAAGGTCGTCAGTTTAGCTTTTTGTGCTGGTGGAAGCTCGGAAGAGTGAAATAGTTGGAATGGTAGGCATTTCTGTCTCAATATGCTCCCAAAGTACTCCACATAGGCTGTTGGGTAAATGAAGTCTTTGAGTTGAAATGATCCTTGTATTAATGTTTGCATTTTACTGGCTAACACCCTCATTTTTGATCTTCAAAAGTTAGTGCTCTTTTTTGTACTGTATCACAGGCAGTGAGAATTTTGTTGCCAATCTATCGTGTGTGTGTAAGTTTTGATGTTCAGGTGGTTTGTATAACCAGTCTACTTGAGATATTATCACCCCTCCTCACGTCTGAACTGTGGGAAAACTCTGGACTTAATTTTGACGTGATTTTCTATGTGATAAACGACTAATTTTATCTTTGAGCAGAAATACTTCAACTTGCATTGTTGGTATACTAACTGATTTAAAATTCAGTGTTGAGCAACTGTTTAGAATAGTTCATATTGCCGCTGTATTACAATTCTGGTCCACTCCAGACTGTACTTAGACCTGTCTAGCTGAGCATCTTCTGCATCTGCACTGTTGAGATGAAGGGTAAGTCACAGCTACACTTCATGAAGTCTGTTGTGGGTTTGGCTGGGGTGTTGAGTCTGTTGTGGGTTTGGCTGGGGTGTTGAGTCTGTTGTGGGTTTGGCTGGGGTGTTGAGTCTGTTGTGGGTTTGGCTGGGGTGTTGTGTCTGCTGTGGGCTTGGCTGGGGTGTTGAGTCTGTTGTGGGTTTGGCTGGGGTGTTAAGTCTGTTGTGGTTAGACTGGGTTGTGAGGTATGCTTCATATTTCATTCTTAAATTCTTCTCTTTAGAACTCCTTTGTTTTGGTTAGGGAAGCTTAAACTCTCTATTCTTTTCTTAACCATTCTTTATCCCTTGTGGGATACAGAATTAAATTAATAGCAAATAAATGTAAATTTAAATTATTTAAGCCTTAGTTGAGCTGTATGTAGACCATATCCACGAACATCTTTCATTTTTTAAATTTTGATTTCACTGATCTAAGGTGGGAGTTAGGTTAGGTCTTCTTTATGTTGAAATGAAAAATTTATGTTTTGTAACTGACTATCTTTATTTCAGTTGACTCTTGTCCTGTTCTTCAGCACCTACTGCTTTCTTCAACTTCCATCTCGTTTCATAAACTTTCTTGATTTACTGTTTCTATACACCTTGCGCATAGATTCCGCGTTCCCTTAACTCCATATCAAGTTGTGCTGTACTCCTTCCTGTCTTTGGAACGCCTTAGTTGCGGTTAGGTTGGCTCAAACTAACATCTGAAATAATCTTTAGGGGGCTACAAAAATTGTATTTTGTTGTAATGTTGGAGAATGTATTTGAACTTCTATGATTTTAACTGTACGTATTTGTTCTTACAAGAAAGTGTCTCAACAGTGTGAGCTTGTTCGTTGCGTTTGTGTGTTGAATGGTTGCTTTGTGTGTGTTGGTGTTTCTTAATGATTGTATTTGGAGCATTGATAACTCTATGTGATTTTATTTCATAACGGCAGATTAAACTGTACTTCACTATGATGATTTCAAGTTTGACTATATCGCCATGGATATATCATAGAATTCCACAAAATTTGATGTAGTACTTCATCTCGCTGATAATTTGCCATACGTGATGTTTGAATGATTTTATATCACTTCTCAAATGTAAGGCTAAAATTAGCGTTCCATTTTGTGACGATTGTGAGTGTAATTTTGGGTGTAATTATGTTTCATTTTGCGTGTAATTTTGCCTAATTTCTGTCCATGTTGTTCCAGTGTCCGGTAAAAGAACTGATGAGTCTTCCAGTGCAGCAACATTCAAGGACAACCTTGACGATGTTGACCTTGATGGCCTTGAAGATCTTGATGACATTGATGACCTTGATGAGTTGGAAGATCTGGACGATATAGGTGAGAAAGCTTAACGCGTTCACTGCGGCGGGTTGGATGAAGTTAAATATTCAACTCCAATTAGAGCTCATTTTAGATGTCAGTTTTGGAAACAATGAAGGTTGAATAGATGGTCCCATCATTTAGTTTTCATTAAGTATTGATAACAATCGAATTTGTGACTGCAGTTGGGTCAGGAGCATTATGGAAATTTCCTCAGTGACCACCGGTGGGTCCCTTATCAGGCAACGTGTTGGTAGTAACTCTCATAAATGTCCAGGTTTGTCTATCATCACACAAATGACTGACTGCTGCGATGGTCGGATTGATGACCACACACTTCGTTAATGCAATTCTTTCTTCACTGGAACTTAATTTTTCCACCCAACTCTACATCGACCGCCGTCTTATTTAAAGTACATTAAGAAATCATTTTCATGATTCTTACATTCTAAATGCTTCAGTGAAAAGTTCACAGGGTTTCATGAGTGATAATTAGAGAGAAATTACCGTGGTACTAAGTTCAAAAGCAGACACATTTGGTCATGGCAGGGTTAACAAGTTGACTGCGATGGGTTAAACTGAAGTTCAATAATCGACTCATATTAAAGTAAAGAATGAATATAAATTAAAGTAAAGAATATAAACTCAACGTTAACTGGAGCGATTAAATGACATTTACTTCGAGAGATTGTTAGGGGTTTACACACGCCCCAGCGCTGAGTCGTTTGGGAGGCTTTGTGTTCATGGTAGACTTTGCGGTGTTTGTGTTATGGCTTTGTTAAAATGGCGGTTATATGTAGAGCTGATATAGAGTATATGTAGCAGAGTGATAGTTTAAATTATGGGGAAAACAGTATGAGAGGTCATTGCAGTGTAGCAGCAGAAATTGATGGTTGCATGTTTTAATAGTTGATTCTAACATGTTTCAAATGTAATGTCAGGATATTACATGTAACTTTTAATCTACTGATGCATCAGCATTCAAATATGACATTTGTTCATGAGGGGCAATATTTTCAGTGAAAAATAACTTATGCAATTGGCGACATGATGAAAAGATAATAACTTGTCATCCAAACCTGACCTCATCAGTCCCCCAAACCTGACCTCATCAGTCCCCCAAACCTGACCTCATCAGTCCCCCAAACCTGACCTCGTCAGT
>JACJUY010011152.1:7424-21613 GCA_014220935.1 Platorchestia sp. MABIK
CCTGTAAACAAGTACCATTCAAATTATCTTGATATGATTAAGAACAGTAATGAAACCACAATAGATTAATATGATATTAAAATTAACTACACTGCTCCATTCTCCATGAGTAAAATCAACCAATCTCCCTGTGTGCACATTTAACAACATTGAGTAGCAAAAGTAATCGATACCATGCATAGTAGAGTAAATAGATCACTCTTCCTCTGGCATTAACAATCAAAAACACACCTTTAGAGGATTGAAGGCACTGGAGGTCATGATCCAACTGCTGCGAATCGATCTCATACTGTGACTGTAGCTAATGCGATGCTGGCAGAACTTCCTACACTAGAAGAATTTCCTCCAGCAGAACAGCTCCTGGTGGCGTACTTCTTGATAACCATTGATGCAAAAAATAAAGATAGAAATTAATTATGTTTACATCCATCACAATCACATGAAGTTGGTGCACAAGAAATGAAGAAAACACTACAGTAAAAGTGAATTTGGAGGTAAAAACTGACATGGAAGAGTAGTACAACAATTCAAAGCCCATGTTCTAACTGTTTTTACAATGATAAAGAAACATTTAGTCCAACAGACTAAAGAATCTAACAAACAAGAATATTTGATTGAGGAAGTACTTGAATAAGAGGTCTAACTGGAACAGGTCAGAGGATCATGTGTTAAGACGAGGGCTTATAAAGACCATTTGAACGCGCACATTGGATCTGATTCTTGACCATTTAGGGACGCCATGGTTAAAATGTAGTGTGATGAAAAAACATATTTCAGCAACTTAACCTAATAAACTGAGATCTATTGGCACAGAAAAAGAGATATGAAAAAGTATGAATGTTTTCTGTTTTCATCTTAAAGATAGTGTGTTGTAAATCATTCAAATATGTTTAATAGCCATAGGTATCCATCCAAGGCTTTACACAAGTTGAGTGACCAATCAGAATAAAAAAATTCCCTCAACAATGTGAGAGAGCTGCTCAATGAAACAAGAGATTAATGAATGAATTAGGAGATTCAGTATCAATCTCATTACCAGCAAGCATCAGTCACACATTACAGGTCTTCAGTACTGAAAAAGTGCATTTATTAGCAATAAAAACACAGTTTACTTCAAGAAACTTACACAAAACCTCAGTAGTTAGTACTTTCAAATATATAAAGTGTCAGCAAGAACTACAAATGAAAAGCATAAATTTTTTAAGGGACATTGATGATCACATTCACAATCAAGATTTATCCTATCACATAAAAAGAACACTATCAATCATATAAACTTATAAATTTATATGATGCTCTGTTTGATACTTTCCTCCATCATAGTTATCTTAAAACCAGTGCACAACANTAAGGTCACTTTTTATTTTTTTATAGAACAATACAAATCTTGGGGATTTGAAGGATGAAATTTGATTTCTTTATTTATATAATCAAAATCCTTCAATGCTTATGTATCAACAGTGGACTTTTCAGAAGTTGATGCAATCAAAATTATTGAACTCTAAAAATGGTGACTTCCAAAAAGGTTTAAGATGCTCAAATTTATTGGCATTACAATTCAGTTACTATTAACATTTCCATTATTATTTTATTATTTTTCTCATCTGGTCTTCACAACATATGTTGAGCTGAAATTTACCTAGTGATGACTACAGCCCAAAGTGAAAGCTTCTTTCTCATCCTAATATCAGTGACTACCACGTGTATGAGCTTGCCAGCTTAGAGATGGTGGTTTACTAACAGTAATATGAGTTCAAAAATAAGATGTTAAAGGGTCAACCTAGCAACTAATGAATATCATTGTTTCATTGCACTCCAGAATAATGCAAAATAATTAATACAGAATTGAAAATTGCTGAGCACATTTCAAGGTTTGTAAAACAATGTTTTGAGTGCAGTGAAACTACTTTTAATCAGCTGAACTTACTGCAAGCATTTACCAAACACATTTATCAGTATTTTTACAATCAGAGGAGAACGTGAGACTGCATCATCATGGTTAAACAGAATAAAAAGTTTGAGTTCACTTAGAGAGTTTAAAAATGTAAAAAGTTTTTTACATTTTTCAAAGTTGTAACTATATGAGAATAGCAACTATGAAAATAATTCAATAATTTTTCAATTGACTGTTTCATTAATTTTGACAAGCTTTTCAAAATAGAGTTTTCGGTAAATGTGAAGGAGAACACAATAATCGATTTCCCCCTTTTTGCTGCCTAATCATCGTTAATTAGATCTAAATAAACAATTTTTCTTCTATGCACTTTTGGGGCCAATGAGTATTTAACGAGTTATAGCGGTAAATTAGTTACCGCAACTCTAGTGTTTAAGCGGGAAGTAATTCGTCGAGCGCGTCGGATGGCAACACCACAAAGGACTCTCCATTATGATACGCTCGAATGATCGAGCGCATTCCCGCCATCTAAGACATAAGTTAAGATACCGCTATAACTCGTTATTTTCGGGTGATAATTTCTATTGTGTTACTAACTGAAAGATCCTAAAATTGGGTTCAGGCTCCACAAGCTCCGCGGGGTCGGCAAATAATAAATTACGAAGTATCCAACCGTACTCTTAATAGCTCAATCGCGAAACAACTAAACCTACCTCTCTAACTCGTAAAATACTCATTTGTCGCCAAAGTGTATAGAAGAAAATTAGTTCATTTTGATGTTATTACCGTGATTCAAGCAACAAATTTTTGAAAATCGATTAGTAGCGGTTTATTCGAGCGCATTTGTCATCAAAGACAAAAATTAACATCCCGCTATAACTTGTTAAAAACTCATTTGCCCCCAAAAGTGCATAGGTGAAAAGTTGTTTATTTAGATCTAATTAACTATATTTATGCAGCAAAAATTGGAAAATCAATTATTGTCCTCTCCTTCACAAATACCGTGTTTTCTTTTGAAACATCAAAATTTTCAAAATGTTTTTCAAAATTTGCAAAAATGAGCAGGACACTTTGTTTTAACAATTTAATGAAGAAACAATGAAACATTTGTATATAAAATTTCCATCATTTTTAAAACTTAGATGTTTTTTTTTCAAGAAATGATAGTGTTATGCTACACTCACCACGAATGCTATCATCTAATTACATGATTCATAGAGAAACAAATCGAATAAAAGATGTTATAAAACATTTCCATGATTTTTCAAAGCAATAATGAAGTTATTTTTTTAAGAACATAAAAAGATGATCCACACTTAGATGACTAAATTGTAGTCAGCAAAGATAAATTGAAAATGCATTTGAAGTAAAAATAAATAAGCAATATAAGAATGAAACCATGAATATTCAGCCTTAATATAAAAATAGCAAAAATAATACAATTCCAATTTAGTTACAGTGTAACCTTGACTAACTTGTACTGCAAGTTAATATGTTAACGTGTACCATGAATTGCATTTCAACAAAATATTCCTACAAAACCATTTACATATTGTTAAACTTGCATGCTTACATGACATAATTATCCATTGTGAGAGAAAAATGAACAGTAAATAAGGACATGCTTTCATTTAATACCCCTCCAAACCAATAGGATGGAGTTGGTTCTGCAATAACTGAGTAAAAATAAATATATAAATTTTTAAACTAATACCATTACCTAAATGATTAGTTAATGTATAATGAGAACTACTCCAATTTTGATGACAAAAATGAAAGTATTTCTCATAGCCTTGCATCAAATGGCATAAAAAACACTGCTTGTGTTTGTTTTTAATGTAAATTTCGAATACCTTTACATTTTAATTAGATAAACTTTACACAACATACTAAAAACTATCTTACACCTTTCAATTTTATCCTACTTGATCACTCATTTTTAAGTAAATACGATTATGACACTTCATTCGCTAAATCCCGCCAGAAACTTAGTTGGTAAACATTCGTGACGTCATAACCCAACCCGATAATAATCCTTTTCAAAACGAGGTTACAGAGAAAGTTACTCGGGTGGCACTAACCTGTGTTTCTAGAAGCAATCTCGGCAACGGATGGCCTCTGGAAACACTGTTTTTGACGGATCGAGTAACCCGCGTAACTCCGAGGGTTACTCGATCACCTTGAGATTATGACTGGAAAAACGCCTCTTAGAAAGTTACTCGGGTGACACTAACCTGTGTTTCTAGAAGCAATCTTTGCAACGGATCACCTTTGGAAACACTGTTTTTGACGGATCGAGTAACCCGCGTAACCCCGAGGGTTACTTGATCACTTTGAGATTATGACTGGAAAAACGCCTCTGAGCTACCTCTTCACTCTCAGCTTCCACCTCCATTTATCATATGTGTGGATTCCAATGCACATCATCCGAGTTGAGGTTCACCACGTGAGGATGCCAGGGGATCACTGATCCACCAATGGATTGTGAGTGAAAATCTTTTCCTTTTAAACACTAGTGAGCCCACTTTTCTCTCTCCCAAAGGCTCCTTTAGTCATATAGATCTCACCATTGTTTCATCTGAGTGTGCCCCTCTCGTCTCTTGGCAGCCTCATCTGTCTCTCAGCACCAGTGATCATTTCCCTCTCATCATCACCACTTCTCAATCACCTATGAGTGATCCACTTCCTAGGTGGCATGTGCGGTCAGCTGACTGGACTGCTTTTCAATCTAGCCTTGAACTTCCAACAACATTCCTCTCCCCCACACAAGCCTGTGGAGCAATCACACATGCAATTTTAGAGGCAGCCACTTTACACATTTCTAAATCAAAACACAAGCCAAACACTCCCTCACTTTGCTGGCGGAACAAAAATTGTAGCATCACTCATAGGGAAAAAAATAAAGCATTGTCACTTTATAGAAATCACACAGGAAACATTGATCTGTGGATCAAATATAAAAAAGCCCAAGCAATATTCAGACGAACTGTGGCCGCAGCACGACAATCCAGCTGGGAGAGTTTTCTGTCAAGCATGAAAAGAAAGAAAGAAAGAAAGAAAAAAGAAAAAACATTTATTTCCAATAGAGTACAAACATAAACTGTCAATACATTGGTTTTACATCGCACAAGTAAGACTAACAGCTCAACAATTTGGAACAAAGTACGAGCTATTTCCTCTCACACCACACAGAAGCAAATCATCTTAAAGCAAAATGACAAAACAATCACAGAACAAGATACAGTTGCAAATGAATTAGTCCATCACTTTTCCAAACAAAATAATGGTATCACAAGAGATCCCATATTCACCAACATTAAGAATCAAGTAACTAAAGATCCTCTCACTTTTCACCACAATGCCATTCCATGGTATAACCAACCCTTTGAAATGCATGAGCTCAAGAAAGCACTACAAACATCCACTTCACGATCACCGGGCCCAGACACCATTCCATTCTCTTTTCTCCAAAACTTCTCTGACCCCCAACAAGAAACACTACTCAAGTTCTACAATTTTATTTACTCTGAAGGGTTCCTACACCAGTGGAGGGAATCTATCATTATTCCTATACTCAAGCCTTCAAAATGTGCAACAGATGTAACATCCTACCGCCCTATTTCCCTTACTAACTGCTTGTGCAAGACAATAGAAAAAATGATCAATTATAGATTACAGGCATTCTTAGAAAGTATCTCATACTTTGATTCAACACAGAGTGGTTTTAGAAATGGTCACTGCACTATGGATGCTCTCTGTAGGCTAGAAAACTCCATCCGGGAAACATTCATCAGTAACAGATATTGTATTGCCATATTTTTAGACATCACTAGGGCATTTGATACAGTGTGGCACCATGGGATATTCCTGAAACTTCGGGAGATGGGCCTGACAGGAAACCTGCCCTGTTTTGTAGCAGACTACTTGAGGCTTCGTTCTATAAAGGTCAGACTGAGCAATACCTACTCCGGGTCATTCCCTTTGCACTCAGGGGTTCCGCAGGGATCTGTGATCAGTCCAGCTCTCTTCACAATATTCATTAATGATTTACTCTCTTCCTTACCTGCAAACATCCACCATTCACTGTATGCTGATGATGCAGCACTTTGGATCCAGCACTCTGATCTAGCACAGGCCATAAACATTATGCAAGGTGCACTAATACATATAGAAAACTGGTCACATCAATGGGGTTTACAGATTTCTGCAAATAAATCATCTTCAATTAACTTTACTAGACACAAACCAAGAAATGCTCCTGCTCTGGTAATCCAAAACCACTAAAGTTTGTCAACACCGTCCGTTTCCTTGGATTAACATTTGACAGGCACTTAAACGTGGGGTCCTCATATCGGTAACCTAGTCACTCGCTGCCAAGCGGACCTACGTGTAATGACTGTCATAGCTGCTAAGAGGTGGGGAGATGACTTCTATACTCTTCGTCTTCTTTATTTTTCACTTATTCGCTCTAAATTAGACTACGCATCGTTTCTGTTCTCAACTGCTGTTTCTTCTCATCTTGCCCGTCTGGATCACATTCAGTATGCTGCTGCCCGCATCATGCTGGGAGTCCTGCGCTGCACCCCAACCTGTAAGCTGGAGGCCGAAGCTGGTCTGTGTCTTCTCTCTATACGTGGAAAGCTTCTGCTGGCCTCATACTGTTCACGAGTGCTCACAATACCTCGCCACCCGGTCCGAGACCTTCTTATGAACTATTACCCATTCACTTTATATAACCATCTCCCTTTTCCTCTTCCATTTGCAGGCCGTGCATTATGTGAGTTTACTAAATTAAAGTTGAAATTTTCAGACATCCCAACAATACCTATGTCTGTTCACTACTTCCCCCCTGACTTTTTAGCACTATCATCTCTAGCTCACTTCTCCAAATCTTCTCTATCTGATTCTCACTGGCAGCAGGCTTTCAGAGATCTTGAGAGTGGCAGGTACCCCAACAGAATCAATGTTTTCACTGATGGTTCTGTTAGCAATGGTTATAAAGCCTGTGCAGTTTACTCAAAGGACTTTTCTATCAAAGCCAAGCTTTCCTCACATTCATCAATATTCACGGCCGAATTGTATGCTATTTTTATAGCATGTAAATTCATATCATCAATCCCAGGTAACTTTGTACTCTTCACTGACTCACTCAGTTGCATTTCTGCACTTAACTCAAAAAAATCCCCAGACCACTACCTCATAGTATGGGTATTTAATATCCTTTCATCAATCAGACCTGGTAAAATCATACTGGAATGGGTGCCAAGTCATGTTGGCATAAAGGGTAACGAGGCTGCGGACAGGCTTGCGCGAGAATCTACTGAGCTTCAAACGTGCTACTTGCTAGCTCATAGCAGAGTGGAACTGAGAAGGAGCCCCTGTACAGTTATTACCACGGAGTGTGGCAGAGTTTCTGGTCTTCTCGCTCACATTTCATCAACCACTTTAAACCACTTTTAGGTCCATTCATCCCAACAAACCAAAGTCGCCCAAGTCAAGTTATCATTACTCGCCTCCGTTTACAAACTTGTCTCATCACTCACGGTCACTACATCACCAAGTCCCTCCAACACAAGTGCTCTACATGTCACTGCAATTATACCCTTGATCATATACTAATTACCTGCCCACAACTTGAGCCTTATAGGCAACCTCTACGCATGTCGTGCCTTAGCAGGTCCCTACCATTTGAACTCTCCTCTCTGTTGTACCCTCCTGTTGACCCAAAGCTGCTGATGACATTTCTGCAAGAGGCAGATATGCTGAAGCTAATCTAAAGAGGCTTGGCGGAGTGGGGGCGCCAATACCCTTGATGAGGTGACGCGCCGTATTCACATCAAGTAACATCAAGTAAATAAGTAAGTCTTCTATTATTCTCAGGTCCAACAACAGTAAAAGTTGGCTGAGTGTGTGCATATAAATTACCTAATGTGGCTAAATACCTAACCTAAAACTTCTATCTACTATTACTTAACTTTATTCTGTTCTTTTCTATATATTCCCACCTATCTCCGCTCTACTCTTGCTGGCCATATGTCTGGTAATTGAGTATTTAAATTGTAAGGTATCTAAGAGGTGAGTGAATTATTTACCTTATGTAATGTGTCATTGCATTTGTCTATTGATGTGCTATTTGTTACTATGTCTTTGTTGATCTAACCTTGGGGGTTAGTGATATTTTAACTCTTTGGTGAAGCCTAGTGTGGAATTGCTATGTTCTGTAGAATAGGCTGCCATTACTAATACTAAAGTATCTTGGATAGGAGATGCAATAGTAGTCCTGGCACACTAGTAGATTGCTCCTAGTTTAAGTTTGGCGAGATACAGTATACAGTATCCAGTTTACTGTAGCTTTCCTAGACACAGCAGTAAAAGCTCTGCTCGAGTAATCTGCCCTTAATACTAGCAGAACATAACTACCGGCTACTGACTCCGTGGGTAGCACTTTCCTGTCGCCGCAGGGTTTTTACGTTGTTCGGCCGCTGGACTAATTTTCTTCGTGCCTAAGCTTTGGACTTGGAGGCGTTTCCACTGCAACGTTTCTAGGCGACGGGAGATAAGAGGCTGAGCCCGCCGTCACCGCGCTGCTTCGCTCTGCCTTTGCTCGTCTGGTGGTCTTGCGCTGGAAATGGGAGTCCTACGCATCTGTTGGCGTCGGGATGGTGCGATGCCGAAGCTGTGAGCCGTCTAACAACACGACTCCGGCAAGCTCGCCACAGCCATCTGTCGTCGGAGGAGCTCCCAACTCTATGGACTTTGAGGTTCGTCACTCTTGGACTGGGCGCACGTCTGTTGGTGAGTTCGTGTCCATGGAGCTTATAGACCGGTCGACCTCTCATTTTTCCTGGCAAATAGGTGTTAGTTTAACGTAGAGTACTTATTACTGTTCGGGCTTTCGCCCTGTTATTATTGTTCGGGCTTTCGCCCTGTTATTACTGTTCGGGCTTTCGCCCTGTTATTACTGTTCGGGCTTTCGCCCTGTTATTACTGTTCGGGCTTTCGCCCTGTTATTTGCTGTTCGGGCTTTCGCCCTATTATTTGCTATTCGGGCTTTCGCCCTATTATTTGCTGTTCGTGCTTTCGCCCTATTATCTACTGTTCGGGCTTTCGCCCTGTTATTACTGTTCGGGCTTTCGCCCTGTTATTACTGTTCGGGCTTTCGCCCTATTATTACTCTTCGGGCTTTCGCCCTATTATTACTCTTCGGGCTTTCGCCCTATTATTACTCTTCGGGCTTTCGCCCTATTATTACTCTTCGGGCTTTCGCCCTATTATTACTCTTCGGGCTTTCGCCGTATTATTACTCTTCGGGCTTTCGCCCTATTATTACTCTTCGGGCTTTCGCCCTACTATTACTCTTCGGGCTTTCGCCCTATGAATAGGTTTAGTACATTTGAAGATCCTAAAGCTAAACGTACTCCCCTTACTTTGCCAGGAAACGTTAAACGGCAGTTGGAGGGAGAAGGCAGCGCCGCATTGGTCTTCTCCGAAAGTTGTGACCGCCTGAAGCATATTTACCTACACCAGTACCTAACCTTATTGTTTCTGTTAAAAAGAAATGTCGTGCTTATATTGTACGTTTCACAGTAAATGCTCTCGGCCGTTCGATTTTTACATTCCTCCCCAATTGCCTAGTGTTTTTCGTACTCTCCTTTTTCTGCCACAAACAATTTGAGAGTGCCTACATAAAATAGGTTTTCATTGCTATCCGATGCTTATACAGCGGATGAAAAGCCTTTTTCAGATACGGGTATATATCATTTTCCAATCACATACTCAGAAGCAGTGAACTCAACAAGAAGAGAGAAATTGCTGCAAAATTGTTGTCGACAATCGGTGGAAAATCGACCATTCAACTGCATGCACAATCATCACCAGGAAAATAGAAATGACACGAGCATTTCTCATTTCTCTGCAGATCCCCATACCAGAAATCACCACAGCCGGCCTATTTAAAGCCAGAAAAACGTGAATTCCCTGCACCTCTCCGAACCTTTTAATGATGTAAAAAATATGAAAAGAAACGTCTCCACCCCCATTTTTGAACGCGTGAATTCCACAATGGATGAATTGAAACGATCATGGAAAATAGAGCTGTTTCCCATCGAAGCCGATGGACACTGCCTCCTTCATGCAGTAGCTCATATACTTACGAAACAACCAACATCAAAACGGAATTACAATTCCTTGAAGACAGCAATCAAAACGGAGAGCAAAGCAAACAAAAGCACATACGCTAAGTTTGTTGACAAGAACAGTGGAGACGTGCAAAATCTCATAGAAAATTACGTTGAGGATAAACATTTTGATCAAACTGCTGTAGACCTTATACCACTAATCATCTTAAACGTGACAGCCAAAACTTCTCATCCTGGATGAACAGCTTCATAGTGTTTTGAAAATATCAGTCGATCCCTCATCAGAGTTTTCATATAATAACCCTCCACTACTGCTCCATCGTAAAAACGATCACTACAGTGCCCTTGTCACACAAGGCAAAAATCAGACTGGAGTTACCTCATCTTGACAAACTGCCGCTGACCAGCTAAATAGTAGACTTTCTTACATAGCAGATGCTGGACCTAACACCCTGAGTAACGTAGACAAGATAGATGAATCCTCGGAACAATTCCATCGAGATAGTAACTTTGCTACCTTTAAAAAAATTTAGCCTATGAATGCTCAAAGCATGAATGGTAATTTGGATGATATCAGAGTAATGTTGATCACTGGAGAAATTGACATTTTATGTGTTTCAGATATATGGTTTGATTCACGAACCCAAACTTCATTTGTTAACATTCCTGATTACGTGTTATACCGCTACGATGGCGCTATAACCAGCCGAGGTAGTGGATCTTATATTTTTGTGAAAGAAATTAACTCAATATCTTCATTTCTAGCGAATAAAGTTTGCGAAGGCATTGAAATGGTTTGGTTAGAAGTGCAAATAAATAAACATTAATCCCCAATCATTGGCAGCCTTTACCGGCACCCATCGTCTCCCCTCAGTCTAACACTAGATTTCATTGAGGAAACCTGCAAAGAAATCCTTCAGGCAAAGAAGTTCATTTTTTGCTTTCTGAGATTTCAATGTCGACTTAACGGACAAAACTAAGCAAACTGTTGTATGAACTAAGCCCATCACAAATGGTCAAAGAACCAACTCGCATCACTAAAGTCTCTAAAGCTCTCCTGTAATCTGGCAATCACAAATAATCCTACCGCAATATAATACGGTAATATCACATTCTATTTCCAATCACCACTCTATAGAGTGTAAAATTAATATTGCGAAGGAAAGACATAAATACCGCTCACTGACTTATTGCTTGAAAAGGCACTATTTAGCGGAACTATTTCGAGAAAAAATACTCAATAGGTCCTCCGAATTCCAGAATATGTTGCAATCTGACGATGCTGGCATTCAAGTGTCCATCTTCAACGAGAACTTTACAGCAGCTCTCGACGAATTCGCACCTTACGTCACCAAAAAAAAGCCAAAAAGCACTGTTTGGATTACTGGCGAAATTAAAGAGATCAGCAGAATAAAGAAAACAAACGAGAGTATAAGAACAATAGATCAAACAGTACCTTATACAAGAGATACAAAGAACATGAAAAATTCTTCGAAAGAAAATCCCTGAAGCGAAACAAACTCACTTCCACCAGGAACTATTAACGGCTAAAATAACCCGAAACGAACTTGGGAAATCATTAGTGAGGTACCCCCAAATGAAAATTTTTACCGTATAAGTAATTTTGAAAATCCCTTGTCTACAGCCACGGAACTCAACACATTCTTTTCAAAAGTAGGGGCTCAAGTTTTCAGTGAGGTGTGTACCAATCCAAATGAAAAATCAATTGAAAATTCGTGCCCACTGCACCTTCGAGGGCTGGTGTCAGGTGGAGACCACGTCCTGTCAATTTACCGGAGTTAAGAAATATCATATACTCACTAAAAAACACAAAGGCAGTTGAACATAATGGTATCAGTCTTCAAAATTAATACAACAATAGCAACCAACACGTTTCCAAGCAAATGGAAACACTCCATCATTAGACTGTTGCATAAAAGTGGTGACCTAAATACAGCATCAAACTACAGGCCTATCAGTCTTTTACCTGTCATGTCCAAAATATTGGAGAAAGTGGTGACAAATCAACTGTCATTTTACCTGGACGAGTCAAATCTACTCTACCGAAATCAATACGCCTATAGAAGAAACACTAGCACTCAAGACGCTCTGCTCAATATCTCTGAAAAAATATACAGTGACATCGATCAAAAGAATGTAACACTCTTGCTGCTACTCGATCTCTCTAAAGCGTTCGATAGCGTCGAACATGATAGACTTCTACGTAAAATACTGAACTTGGGAGTAGGCACGCAATGGTTTGAAAGTAACTTGTCAAATCGATCCCATGCAGTCCGCTTAGAAAACAAATTACCCCCATTCATTCAAAACAATTTTGGTGTTCTCCAAGGATCCATTCTTGGTCCGCTCCTGTTTTCTATTTTCATTCATGATTTCCCTCAAATGCCTTTTAACACATGGATGACAAATGTATTTGCAGATGATGTTCAAATTTCCATAACAAGTTCTGGATCGTAAATGCCACAGACGCGAATTAAAGCCGAATCTACATATACTGACTAGCCTGAAATCATGGTACGACCGAAATGGTCTCAAATTAAATGCTAGTAAAACGCAATGCATTATTTACGGATTCAAAGATGCAATTAAAAAACCTTGAGTTCTTACTCTTGTAGTAAGAACCGATAAAATTAATGCATCAGAAAAAGTTAGAAATCTAGGTATCTGGCTCGATAGAAACATGTCCTTCAAATCTCACGTTGAGAATACTTGCAACAAAATTCACGGAACTTTTTGTTTTTTTTTATCGTATAAAGAGTATGCTAGATGAAAAATGCAGATCATTGGCAATTCAATCCCTGGTGTTATCGCGCATTAGCTACTGCAGCTTAGTATGGGGAGACTTACCTCAATACCTTCAAAGGGATTTACAAAAGTGCGTGATCTTCGCAGCCGAGATGGTATGCAACGGTAATTTCAAAAGAAGTGATCACGTAACCTCTCTCCTTAATAAACTCGGCTGGATTCCTGTTCAAGAAATGCTCCTCACACAGAGGACCCAATACGTATTCACCTCGTCATATCTTCCTCAGAACAATGCTGAGATAGTGCATTCACATCCACCTACTTTAACCAACCAAAAGCCGAACAGAAACCATAATGTCTTTGCCAAGTACTGTTCATCTCACATATTGGGCAGAAGGCTCTGTCAATATCAGGCGCCTTACTGTGGAACAAATTTCCCCCGAGTATCAAAATCCCTCAATGGCAGAGAATTTAAAATCATAATAACTCGTCATCTTGCTTCTCGACAATAATTCTTAGTTACAGAGCACATTGAATAAGTATTGACGCATCTCATTTTCTCAGTTTTTCCATTGCTGAATAATCTCACTTGCTCATTGTTTTATAATTCAAGACTTTACACAACAGTTTTGAAGTATGCGTAGGTATTATGATTTAATCGCCTATACGCTGGAATTTGCAAATATGCTTACTTGTATATGTGTGTACGTATGTGGGTGTTTGTGTACATATGGGTGTGTATATGTGCACATATACCTGTGTGCCCTGGACTAGCAACTAGCAGATAAAGTATTATAAACTATAAATACCGCCCTTTTCTCACTCCCAACTTCTAACACTACCAAACGCGTCATTTTATTTTATTATTGTAAAGCAATCCAAAGCTTAACCGTCTTGTACATGTAAAATGTCATGTTTCCAACCCACAAAGTTCAGTATCTTCATTGCTTTCATGAATTAACAAGCTCTATTCAACCTAAATAAATCATCTAAAATTAAATCCGCATTGATGCGTCTGATTCTTAAAATGAAAAGTAAGGCGAAAATCGCTGTACGAATAGTCATTTTATTAATACAAATAGAATAGTCAAAATGAATAAAATTGAACGTTTCGAACTGAACAGTTCATCCTCAGCAAAAGAAAAAGAATTCTGCGAAATTCTGTGAACTGTTCAGTTCGAAACGTTCAATTTTATTCATTTAGACTATTCTATTTGTATTAATAAAATGACTATTCGTACAGCGATTTTAGCCTTACTTTTCATTTTAAGAATCAGACGCATCAATGCGGATTTAATTTTAGATTACGTTAGAGATCGATACAGTGAAAATGGCTTTCGAATTTTACGGAGTTACCAAAATACATTCAAGAAATTAACGAAAGCAAAATT
>JACJUY010011153.1:7976-26463 GCA_014220935.1 Platorchestia sp. MABIK
CAAGTCACGCAGGTCTACAGTCTCAATGTAACAAGTCACGCAGGTCTACAGTCTCAATGTAACGAGTCACGCAGGTCTGCAGTCTCAATGTAACAAGTCACGCAGGTCTACAGTCTCAATGTAACAAGTCACGCAGGTCTGCAGTCTCAATGTAACAAGTCACGCAGGTCTACAGTCTCAATGTAACGAGAACAGGTCTACAGTCTTAATGCTTCAAGTCACGTAAGTAAGTCCCAATAGTTAGTCATCAAGCCATACATCATTCTATGCAAACTTCAACTCAGAAATTTGATCCATTGATTTACAATTTTAGTGGATCACTGCAGCAGTTGAACAACAGGGCCTCATTTCATTCATGCACGTTAAAGCTCGCGTGAGATGATGCGCAACTCGAGGACACACCACACACGGTATGGCGACGGTATGCACAACACAAATACAACAAATAAGGCAGAAACCAAAAAAGGAAATGTGAAACAGGAAAGAGGGCGCACACGTTACTTCCAGAGCGTCACTGTCAGAAAACAAGCCACACGACGCACCTACACCATTATGGGAAAACTCGATTGATTGATTATAAATTAGTTTTTGCCTCCCCTACCACAATAAAGATGTTCAAAGATAGGAAGGCACCATTTAGTATGGAGCAAAGGGAACGTGGACAGTAGTAACAGGAAGTCAAGAAGGAAGGTTTTGAAACAAGATGTAAGTTGAAGAAGAGACACAAAGGTGCTGAAAAACAAACAGCAGTGAACCATAAAAAGATGATCTTAACAAAACAAAAATCCTCTCATTTCAACAAAAAGAAGGCCTATTTAACTCTCAGCTCAGGACCACACGTTTCCTCCCTGGGGGAGCTAAATCTTTAATACAATAGTTGAATCCCCCAGAGGAGATACGAGAACCAAGATCAACGGTTATTACTGCCACAAAACTAATCGTTAACGGCCTCAAGATATTCTCGCTTCCATCGTACCCAGCAAGAAACCAATTCCGCACAAATGGCAATCAATGCCTCACACACTAGTCGGATGCTGACGAGAACGGATGCTATCAGCATGTCTGATGTTAACCCTTTACCGTCAAACTGCATTTCAAAATTCATTTTCATAAAACCGCTTTAATAAATTTTATTCCTGGTGAAATTGGTGCCCCAATGTGTTCTTCAAAGTTCATTGTCGAGTGGCAGTCACTTCCTCATTGTGATGTCGGTGACTACATGATGCCGGTGCCAGTTTAATGATTGGGGTTGTGATAACGCTAATATGAGCACAAAATGCGGGGACGTTAAAGGGTTAAGAGACGAAAAGAGCCACGTCAGCGCAACATGGTGAAGAAGACAGACACTTCCAATACGCTTTACATCAGAGGATGACATCTCAGAAGGAAAACTTGTTAACTCTTCCAATTGCACGCGTGATCTGGCATGGCAAGTAAGAGAGAGAGACCACTTTTCTTTCCAGTACATGTTTTCCCAAACTTAAAATTAAAGGAACATATGAAGACACACTAAGCACACTCATCATATACAGAAAAAATAATTTGGAGTGAACACGAGGACACAATGGAGAGTTTTCCAACAACTAGGCAATTAGAGAGGCTATACATCACAACACGAAGAGAAAACAATAACGAACTTCAAGTCACAAAACGGAGGAGTAACGCAGCACACTAGAGGGACACGCGCAAGTTTTCGTGGCGCTGAACTCGTGGAACTCAAGATGGAAAAGAAATCAGCACTGTAAGAAGTAATAACGGCTGTATCATCAATAAATTTATGTGTTGCGCAAGGCCTCACACTGAAGAAGAAAAGAACGGCGTTTTGTAAGTAATACAAGCTGTATTATCAGCAAATAAATGTGTTGTCTACGCGTTACACTGAAGAACTGTATTGTAAGCAATACAGGCTGTATTATCAACAGATAAATGTGTTAAATGAGGCCTCACACTGAAGAAGAAAAGAACTAGTGTAAGTAATACTAACTGTATTACCAACAAATAAATGTGTGTTGTATACGCGTTACACTGAAGAAAAGCGGTGAGTTCAGACCTGTTGAGATTAAGCAACAAATTTGAAGGGAACACCGAAGAAAAGTTTGATTTCGAAGGGAAATCAGGAAGCGAACCTGAGCAGAACGTCAGCGAGGGGACACTGCCGCCAGCCAACAGCGCTGCACCGCTGGGGACGTCTGACAAAAATAACTAACACATAACAGAAGTAACAAAAATAGCAGCCCAAACTAACAGAAATGACGAGGTAAATAACGAGCAGCTGAAGAAAGTAAAGATGATCTAGCCAAAGCTAAGCTAAACGTAAATATGTTGGGATGGTGAATTAACTAACGACTAACAAAAAAGTTGATAGGATCTAGTAGCCAGCAAACGATGAACTAAACGTGAAAATGTTGGAAGGATTGTGAACAGCTTTGCGTCGTAAGTTATCTGCAGGGGTGTGTGAGTGTACAAGCAAGTACGACTAGTGTTCTAGTCACATTTAGAGATCATTAGCTAAATGCCTGATGTCTGGCGGCACGCTAATCAAGGTTACGATGGTCACGTGGTGCAGAATTGAGGTACCGCCAATGAAGTCGAACCAATCGAAAGTAACTTTTATGTTAATAATTCATGAATTGATGCAGCGTAACTCAATTATGCTATGACACTAAATTAACGCGTGTAAACATAAGGTTTATTCTGTTACTCTCAATTTAGTTTCTTGATACTTTTCCCGTATATTCCTTGTCCAACTCAATTTTTCCTGCACACTCCTTTCAAACTGAATTTTTCCCTCCAAACTCTTTTCAAACTGAATCTTTTCCTGCATACTCTTTTCAAACTGAATCTTCTCCTGAACACTCCTTGTTAAACTATTTTCCCCCGCACGGCGCACACCCCTTGTCAAACACAATTTCACAACTCCTTAAGGGCACAGTCATAGACGCCTTAATCTAAGTGTCAAACTGGCAACAGGGCGGGATTGCCATACGCTTTTTATTCTCACGTTTTACTGGGAAAATAAACAGGATTATGGCCCCCTCGTAAAAAAGCAACACTGTTTCCATCAGCATTAAAATAAGCAAGCATCTGGAGTCAACTCGAAAACTAGACTTAGGATCTGCCCGAGTAGTGTTACTGGTGCAGCTAATGGTTCTAAAGTTGCTGCAGCTAATGTACCTTGCTTGTACGTAACGAAACTTATGGATAAGGTAGGTCGGCACGAGTATAAGCAACAGCAGCTTCTATTATAACTAAAAATGCTTCGTTTCGCCGTAGATGAACATAGTGCGACATGCGTGCGCGTGACCAAGTAATAAAATAATTGTTCAGCAATTTAGGAAAATACAACAAGCAATTTCCACGAGCAACACGCGGAATTTATCATAAATGCGTCAATTAGGAAGAAAGGAAAATGTGAAATCTTTGACACGATATTAATGTAAATAACTTAGCACTAAGGTGGTATCGGTAATAAAAGAATGCAGAAAAAAGTAAAATATAATTGCCAAAATACTGAAAATCCAGAATAATTTGAAATTCCAAGTCGAGAGCTGGACGTAACTCAGAGGGACGAACTTAACTGACAAAGAATAATACAAATAGAGTAAACACGAAGAAATAAAAATACGACACCAAGAAGAAAGTTAAAGCAACGAGTAAGGATGTGGGTGATCGACTCGTTCCTGCAAACAGATCGAGGAAATTTCATGTTAGTTACCAGCCAACGTTGAGTTTTGAAGGACGTAAAATATAAAAATGATATTTTCGCGAGCATCACGGAAATTAAAACACTGTACTCCTTAGAAACAATCCAGAGTGGACAGAAATAAAAGTTCACCATGGATTGGTAAACTTTTCTCAGTTCTACAATCCCTAAAATGTTCAATAATTGCGGTTAATGCAGTGAACAGTTTAGAGTAGTTTCTACTATATGCATGCACTCCTAGTTTTGCAGTAGCGGTTTAAGTAATCAGGTACAACAGCTACATTAGAACCTGCAGCTACAGTTAACACACAACTAGTAAAAGTAGTTCGGAGTATGCAAGACACCTTCATGAATATTTTTATATGCTTGTACAAGCTCTTTTTTTAACTAGACAACAACTTCGTTTGGTTATAAAATTCCGCAGCGACAGGATACTGATATACTTCGAGTTACATAAATACTTCCGAGTTACGGGTCGCTTGTGGTTCTTTCTTTCACAAAGCTAGAACATCTGAATTCTGCCATTACAAGCATGAGATGACTTTCGGTCCGTCCAATTTTTATTGGACGCCACGTTTCTCTGAAACAAATGTGAACGACTTCAATTGCCTAGTAAATAACTGAATTTTTTAGCGTCCAATTTTTTGGACTTCGCATTAACACTTTGACCGCGACGTGCGCCACCGGTGGTACACGGAGGTAATTTTCATAATGCTGCTGACCGACCAGTAGTCACAAACTCAATTTTCATAAACACTTAATCAAAGCTAAATGAAGGCACGATCCAGTTCATGTTTGGAAGTTTTAAAATAGTTTACTACAATAGACTTTAAATTTGAGTTTGGCATTGAACTTAGTATTTAGTAGTAGCAGTCAAAGTGCTACTGGGTAACACAGAGGTTTCGAGTTACACAGTTGAAGTTCTCTCCTCTCTCCCTCAAATGGAAGAGTGCAACTTCATGACTCACTGAATTTAGAGCATAATTTTTCACTCCGTAGCGAAAGAAACACTTACTCGACGGTGAAGCAGCGGCGATGACGCATCACCCCGACTGTCTTCCGGGGCTGAAATGATGAAACGAGCAATGAAAAACCAAGAAATTAGGAGATTCAAAAAAATAGCAAAATAAAATAAAAAATCAGGCAATGTACAAATATTTTCCAGGCTCATAGATGGTATTTTCTGATATATTCAGTTGAGCTGAGGGAACAGCAGTTGTCACGTAAAACAGGGAAGCGTGTTTAACAAAAATAACATACATAAGATAGCTTTCAAAGCCATAATGTCTAACTTTGACCATTTTCCGGTCTGTAAGTTCAACTGTGCCAGACGGAATTTTTTGACGATCTGGTCAAAATGTGACTGAAAAAAAATCAGATGTGACTGACAATTTTTGACGATCTGGTGATGTATATGGCCAACATGAGACGAAATATTGTGTAAGCAGCGTTACCTTTTACAACTTTAATACTCCAGCGTTAAAACAAAGACCTCCAACCCAGCTGATATCACACGGATATTCACAAGATTAAAGCTTCCTTTTTTCAAATTGTTTAATCTGATGGCTAGCCTCGAGCCTAAACAAGATCTTTTCTATCAGAGGGAACTGAATTTACGTTACACACTCATTTGCCCAAAAAGAAGCATCACCGCATATCTCCTGGGATTTCCCCGCAGTTAGCTCTGTTCCAAGAAAAATCAACGATAAATTTAAGCTAACTTAATTTTGTTCGTTTACTTCGTAAGAGGTTGGCGTCGGGCTCGGATATTTTTATAGGACACCCAGTCGCGCCAACGTGACAAAACGTTAATGGTGAAGTCCAACACCAATTTAAGAAACCGTCGGGATCTACACGTATGCAAGTCCACAACAAATGCTAGTGCTAGTATGACGCTCATATTGATAACCATGTCTAACCCTAAATGATCAAATTTTTCGGGTCTTCAACGAAATATTACGGCAACTTCTTTTTAAATTAGCATAAATAAAACCCTGTAAATGTGAACTTTATTCGAAGCATTCAGAAAAGAAGAACAATGTGAGTGGTTCCATGATGTCCTTCAGAAAGACCAGCGGTCGATTTAGGACTAACTTCCAGACCGGCGCAACAACGTTCACGAGAGAACAGGTCGCCGCAGTAACTTGGATATGACTTGCCTTTAGGTTTTTTGATGTAATTCGTATAAAGGGTTTTAGAAGTGACTCTTGTTAGCAATTAAACGTACTACAATCATATCTGGGGCAAGACTGCCAAGTGATCTTCACGATCAAATCTTATTTGAAAAAAAACTCAAACTTCCACGACACTGGCGACCACAAAACGCCAATCTAGCAATTCAGGATCAGGATTTCCCAGCAAGCTTGACACTCAAAGCATCGTCGAGGTTTCCCGCGAACAAAAATCCTCCGCAAGAGCTGCCTGGGCAACTCACCGAGTCTCTCAGCCGCATTTTCAGCGCCAGCACCGACGCTGGAGTGGCGCTTTACCCTGGGGGGTGCGACGGGTACGCTGTAGGGGTCCCTGTACCCAGCCTGGGGGGGAGCGTTCCCAGCAGCTCGGTCCTGGGGCCGGGACTGGCGCCTCAGTCGCACTGCTGAGTCACCTGTCGGAATGACTGTGTTAATGAACTGAGTCGCCTGTTGAAGTTGACTGAGTTGAGTTACTAAGTCGCCTGTCGGAGTTGACTGCGTTAATGAACAGAGTCGCCTGTGAAAGCAGCAATGTTACCTGCGTTGCCTGTCAAAGTAACCATGTTCCACTCCACAATAAATGGAGTTTTCGTACGGTCTTTATAGAAATCAATTCGAGAACAATTTCTCCAGCCGAGCAGTCCCGTGTCACTTGAATGCTTCATACCTGACCACAAGCCTCTCGGGCGACTCTAAAATACACTGTCGAAACAGTTCTTACCAGATTACAAGCCCAGCCGCCTTCTAGATACACTCTATTAATAATTCATACCTGAACAAGAGTTCGGCCGCTTCACATATGCACTTTTCAAATGGTTCATATGTGAATACAAATCCGAAACCTCCCAGATACATTTTTCAAATAATGATCAAGCATAAGGGTCTCCTAGATACTTTCCAAAGAATACAACTAACCTACGATGGCGATGTCGCCGACAATGCGGGCTTTGGAGGCATAGGGATCGTCAACGCCACTGGTAGAAGATCCTTGCAGAGACCGGAAGGTGTGAGCTGCTGGTCTCGCAGCAGCACGGTGGCGGTTGCCATTGCCATCATCGTTGTCGCTTCGGTCTTTGAAACTTCTGTTATTAGGCACGTCATTCAAATTTCGAGGGCCATAATGAGCATTTTGGGACTGGAATTCTCGCTTAGCGTCCACTGGGACGTTGTAGAGCGGCTCAAGCATGGCTCCAGGGTGCGGTCGGTACGGGACAGAGCGCTCCATGCTCGGGAAATGCTGATGAGGGTTTTTGGATTTGAACGAGGTTGGAGGCGGAGGAGGTGGCAACGAACGCGACTGGCCGGACTCGGATAGGAATTTCTCGTAGCTTTTCATTCGCTGGTCGCCAAAATTAGGGTGCTTTGAAGGAGAGCCTGGCGAGATCGGATGCACACCTTCTGGTGGAGTACCGAGCCCTTTCGGTTGAGGGATGGCCATGTAAGGGGTGTTGGGGGTGCGAGTGCTCTGCTTGGACGAGGTAGAGGGAGACGGACCTTGGGGTTTTGGGATAAGAGGAAACACTTCGTTTTCTTGGCAAGGAGACCTTAAACTACTACTATGATTATTGTTGTTGCTGTTACTTCTACCAGTTCCATTGCCACCAGCACACGACCTAACTGAAGACAATTGTTTGTGGTGCTGCAAAGTGGAAGCTCGCAAATCGGACGTGTTCACGTAAATAGGTTCTCTATTTTCACTGTAATGGTCCCCACCATATTTTGTACTTGAAGCAACACTTGAAGTCTTCGGAGGCAGGTCTACACTTTCGAGACTTTCTCTCGAATTTCCTTTCATCGAAGAAGCGTAGAAAGATTTGCTTCCGCTCGACAACGTGCTGGTTGATGATGACTCTTTGGAAGCGCGACTTCTTTCTAAGCTGTTGGTGGAGGCTTGAAAGTCGTCTATTTTAGCATGACCAGTGACAGGAGACGTTGCTACAGAGTTCCTCTCCCGGCCGCTGGGGCTTGCGTCCCACTTGGCGCAAGCGTTGCCCTGATCCAACTCACGAGGATGACCCAAGGAGCCACCACCAGAACTACTCGAATGAATGCTACGGGTCCCACTGCAATTATCATCGGTTAAGTGACGCGAGAGTCGCAAGTTTTCGTCTGATCTGCTGGTTTCCCTGATTTTCTCGAACCAGATTGTCTCGTACTTATGAACGCTCTTGCGAGGGCTTTCGAAATCGCTACACTCAGAAGCGGACTCGGCTTGGCATTCCTCCGGGGATTCGACGATGTACGGGGCTAATGGATCTTTTCTACTTGAATTTCCATCTATTAAATTTCGTTTATTTGGCTTCCAGCTACCAGAAACGTTTCTCACAGCCTGACGGTAGCTGTTGCTTCTCTCTCGCGTTCGCAAACCGTGAGGCGTAACGCTAACTCTATTTTTAACCTCACTCATGAACGAATCAGGAGCCCCTTCAACGGACCTGTAAAATTTCTGCGACTCGAGTGATGATGAAACTGAATTTCGACAGGGAGAAGACAGCGGGTGCGCAGCGTCAGCAGAGCTTTTTGGAGACGAAATGTTTTCTTGACTCGAATTAGCGTGGCGTTTGAGAGAACTGTTCGAGTCGGAAGGCATCAAAGAAGGCACTGCAGATTTGTTGCTGCCATGCAACAAGTAGTTCTCACAGTCTTGATACACCTGCCTGGCAATGGAGTCTAAACTGTTGCGAAGCGAGTCTTCATTGGGGAGGCAAACGGGGCGAGCAGAAGACGGGTTGTCAGATCGGTACCGCTCGCCCACTATTTCTTTGTTCACAACCTCGACGACGTCGTCATCACTGACGTCATCTGAATGCTCACCAAAGTCAATTGGTTCGTACACTGCTTTGTTGGCGGACGCGAGAGCTCCACCGACAGTGTGGAGTTCTTGAACACTCTTCATGAACGATGAATTCGTGTAATTCTTGTCGTGAAATGCGGACACATCGTCCAGGCTTCGTTGCATCAGCGGCTCATGCCGACCGTCTTCAATGGGTGACCTGTCGATCGAAATTGTGCTCCCGGGCATTGATTTTGGGCTGAGGGGCGAACTCACAGGACAAGATTGCCCGAAACCCGCTAGATCAGAACGTTTTTCGTCAGCGGAATAGTTAGCGTAATCGGGGCTTATTTTTTCGTTGCCCGACACTTTACGGCGAGACGGCATGGGCACGTACACACAGCGTTCACCTTCCACAGGATCTGCCACACGCACAAAACGTGCGTTGACGTACGATTTGGCCACAGCTGAGCTTGAATGACCCTGTCGAGTCTGGCACGGCAGTTGGTCGTACAGACTTTGGTCAGAGTCAGAGCTGAGGGATGATTTGTGTGTCGGCGAGTCATCAATGCCGCCAATGCGTTGATCTTTGCACGAATTAGACGGCGAACGATTTGGTAGAGAAGATGAAGTGAAATTCTCACAAGAACCAACCTTGGTTCGATTCTGCGCTGACTTCTTTGGAGGAATTTGAGGTCGGAAACCCTCTTCGTCTTGGAAAGCAGGCAGTCGACTGTGCATTGATCGATTTTCACTTGAAGGAAACACAGCCAGTTTCTTGAATTCTAGAGAAGGTGCGTTCGTTGGCTCGTTCCTGCTTCTCACGTTTTTTCCGCTGCCTCCGTCATGAGTCTCGGCTTTGGTGCGCTCTAAACTAAAGTACGTGTTAACTTCATTCGACGTTTTCCTGGACAATTCGGGACTTCTGTTAACAAGATCAGAGCTCGGAGTTTGTTCGCGCGAGTACCGAAAAGACTGACTCTTTTTCTTGATTTTCACAGGCAATGCGGGTCTATCATCAGAAGGTGTTCTACTATGAGCAGAAGATACAAGCTGGTCCCGCATATGTTGTCTCCTCTTTGAGTTTGGGCTAGGAAGAAGAGGAATTGAAGGTGGTTTGCTTAAGCGACCAGCGTCATGGGTTAAAGTATCTCTAGGTGCTCCTGTCGCGTGGCTGTGGCCAGGAGACCCCAATTCTTGGTTTAGATCCATTCGTCCTTTGTGGTGACCGTAAATAGGGGGCGGCGGCGGGCAAATGCGTAACGCACCTGCCAAGTCGGCATCATTCTTGCTTTGAGGAGGATCCGGGTGTTGCGATGGACGATGCAGGTCAGGCTGAACATGCATCAAGTTGATAGATTCTTCAGAGCCAAGGCCTGGTCTTCTTCTGAGCCTCACAGACTTAGCACCGGAGTCACTCGCCAGGGACAAAGAAGACGCTCTCAGTGTCACAGAGCTTGCGCTCCTCGACAACTTCACAGCGGAAGGAGAACGGCGGACGTCATCTGGCAGTTCAGATACCGGAGCCACGGGCTTGCTGGTCTCGAAGAGTTGCTTCAGTTTTTGAATGCTAGGCCGCCTGCTGAGTTCCATGCTTTTGCGAGGCTTCTTCTCAGACGTGTATGAAGAGGAAGCAGTCACCCTATTCTGACCGTCGCAGTTGTTCGAGTCGGCCATACTGCCTTGAGGGTAAGGATCTTCTTTCTTTTGAGGCGCATATTGCTGTTGTCTTTGAGAAGCTTTATCGGCAGACCTACGATATTGACCAAGCTGATTAGGGTTATTACCATTAGAGTTTTGCTGAACACGGCGATCTGCAACGCTCTCGTCATGACAATCGAGCATCTGATGGTGCTGCCTGGAGCTCTCGAGTTGGTGTTGCTGGAAACCTTCGTACGCTTTCTTATTGAGAGCAATGACCGGCGACGGCGTTTGGCTTCGGGTCGGAGGAGTGGGAGGTTGCGGAGGCGACAACAACCCTATGCTTTGCAAGGGGTTGGGGGTAGTATTGGGGGTCGCAGAAGGGGTACCCCCTAGAGGTGTACCAATGGGAGTACTGTACGGAGTGCTTTGAGGACTCGAAGAACACTTGCTCAGCATCTGCTGCTGCTGCTTGTACTGCGGCTGCATTTGCTTGTACTTTTGCTTGAGGCGCCAACTGCTGTCGTTGCTGAAATCCACCTCGTCAACAGGCGATTCCGCCCTGGCGGTTCTGTGATCGTTACCTTTATGCGAAGCATTGCCCCGCGCGCCACAATCGCAGTTGTCAGTCAAACACCAGCAGTTTCCACGAGAGCCGTTGGTTGCAGTGGGTACTGTGGACGTGTCGTAGGGGTGATACGCGTCTGGGTAGCGCTTGGGGTGCGGGTTTTGAGGGGTGTAGGGGGATTTTGGACCCCCTGATGCCGGGGTGTAGGGGAGCTCTCGTGGCTTGCTGCGGGGAGCGCAGTCCCCTTGGGGAGACTCGGCAGTGGAGCCTTTAAAAAAAAACAAGGTTGAATTTAGTGCGTTCCAAACAAGATTTTCGCGAAAACGAGTAAATTAAGAACGTTAAAAACGGTCAGTATTTTTAAAGAGATGATTTTTTGGTATTTTCAATGAAGTGACTTTTTCAGTATTTTTAATGAAGTTTTTCTTCAGTATTTTTAATGAAGTGATTTTTGTTCAGTTTTTTAATGTGATTTTTAACATCCTCGCTGATAGATGATTGAGAATGACCCTAGGTTGGTTCGGACCACAACTACTATTTTGAAAATTCCATTCCTACATCTGTTTTAAGTATTTCATCAAAGGAACTCTTTTTAAGAGCTAAAGGAAAATACATGAGTTATTAGTTATTCAACCAATCAATAGATGCAGAAATTAGATTTTCGACCGATCAATAGTGCGGCAATAAATTTTTGACTTATCAATAGATACAAAAATTTAGCAAGCGTTAAAAGATGCCCATCCGTAGACAAAGAAATATTTTGAGCACATTTTACTTAACGTTAAATAGACGATATATTCTTCGTTCGGGACATAGAAAATGAAGCACGAATATATTTTCCCAAGTTATCATAACACCTTCACTAGTAAGCAAAAAAACAACCACACGAAGTAAAAACACATGACTGTTGAAAATATGAAAATAATACTTTGAAAATAATACTCTAAAAACAATGCTTAGAAAATAATACTACAGAGATAGTACCATGGAAATGATAGTATGAAAATAATGCTACCGAAATAAGGGACTAATACTTTAAAAATAACACTCTGGAAGTAATAATTTGGAAATGATACTTTAATAAAAATTAATATAATAGAAATAATACCATGAAAATAACACTTTAAAACAAACATAAAAAAAACAACGCTAAAAAACCAACATCAGATAAACAATACAATGGAAATACCACCCCATCATACTACGACAACCACCAACACCCACCGTCGGCCGTCCGCGCGTTGCACAGGTCAGAAGCACCGCAGCGAGCGAACCCATTAATGTCGCTGAGGCCGCCTCCGTTGCTGGTGGCCGGCAGGGCGCCCCTGTAGCCGAGAGGCGCGCCGTCCACCGAGATGTTGGCGTACGGGTGCTCGTCTATGAGGGCGAGTCGGTCCCTGAAGAGGTGGCGCACGGCGCGGTGCAGCAACACGTACTGGTCGCGGGTCTGCACCATCGCCACGCGCTGCCGTCGCATCTCCTTCACCATCTCCAGCAGGTCCACGCTGTCCGGCAGCCGCTGCACACCAAACACACTTTAGTGTTCGTTTTGGGATCTATGTGTGATTGTGTACATAATGAGAATGAAGAAGGTTATCGCTGAACAACAGTTACTAGTGTTGGTTTTGGGATTTATGTACGTATAGAATAACCTCAAGTGAACGAAGATGTAGTCGCAGCACACCAAGGATACATGAACATATATATAAGGAGAACAAAAGATACAGTCACTGCACACACGAAGTTATTAGTGTCGGATTTGAGATCGTCCACGTATAGAGACCTCAAGAGAACGGAGGGCAATCGCTGCACAACAATAGTTTTTGATGCTGGATTTGAGATTCTTTAACCACATGTAATGCGATCTGAAGAGAAAGAAGAAAGCAAATGCTGACCAGCAACAATTATTGATGTAAGTTCTGAGACTCTCCAGCTACTTATACGGAGCAATCTCATGAGAGCGGAGGGAGTATTCGGCATGGGAAACAGGGATTTTATGCAACAGGTGGGTACCCACAAAGGATACCTTGCGTATAGAAACAGCACTTTAAGGAGAAAGAAGAAGAAGATAGCGAAGAAGGTATTAAAAGGAAAAAACAAAGTGAGTACAGAAGACAAGTCCCGAAGGCCCATCTATAGCTGATGAAACCTAACAGTCTCCCCCCACTAGGGCGCCAGTCCCCATAGCATAAAATAGGCAAACCTAACTCACCTAAGGTGTTGCCTCTAGGGGTGTCTCTAAGGGATGCATCGAAACAATTAATCCAGCAACTATATGACTTGAGAGTTACTATTGTGGGCCTATAATACTATTGCTAACGTAGTTTTATCATAACATAATGTTGCAGTTTCATAATTGCATTTAGAGCAGAGCCAATGCTCCACCCTTCCATAGCTCATACATTTGCCCATTTTATATACGTTTTTACATCTTTATCTTCGTCAGAAAGGCGCAACACTACAATTCCTCGTTAGTCACAGCGCACCACGCTCGCTGAAGATGGTGCGAGCCTCTTTATGCCATGAAATTGTGAAAATAGAGCAAAAAATGAAACGAAAACCAAGACACTCGAGAAGGAACTCGGCTGCGCGGCAAATCGGCCTCCCTCAATAGAAGGGAAGATTAGATTATATGCTGGTTTAAGCCTCACTAGCCCCTAAAAAAGTTTCGAAAAGAGGAAGGAGGAAGGCACCATTTAATATGGAGGTAAGGGAACACGGAATCTATCAGAAGGGGCATAGAAACAGAAAGTTGACAATGAAATTCATGAAACAAGATAAAAGTTGAAGAAGAAAGTAGTAGGTTCTGAAAAACAGGGCAGCAATGAACCGAAAAAAGGTGGTCCTCAAACCATCATAAAAACAAAACGAGTCGAGATCACCAACACAATTACAACACGAGTTAGGATCACAACAACAAGAGTAGAGTTAGGAGAAGAGAACACAAACCCCAGTCCTGAGGAGGGTCCAGACGTGGTCAATATCGCAAAACAACATTAGATAGGATCACAACAACACGATATAGGATCACAATAGCAAGAGGAGTTAGGATCACAAGAACAAGAGAAAAGGACACAAACCCCAGTCCTGAGGAGGGTCCAGACGTGGTCAATAGCGCAGATGGTGCCGGTCCTGCCACAGCCGGCGCTGCAGTGGACCAGCAGCGGGAGGGTCTCGCTGGCCTGGCACTCCCGCACCAGCCGCACCATCGCCAGCAGCGGCTTCACCGACTCCGGCACCCCGTGGTCCGGCCACAGCGAGTAGTGGAACTGGCACACGATCCGCGACTCTGGCGCAAGCACAGGTGTTCAGTTATTTACTTGTTTAGTTATCTATTCATTTGCATACTTATTTGCTAGGTTATTAGCACATACAGTTGTTCAGTTATTTATTGATTCAATAACTAATTTATTATCTATTTACTAATTCATTCATTTGTCTTAGATTAGATGTTAGTTTGAGCCTCTCTAACTGCAACACAGGCGTTCCAAAGAGAATAAAGAGGAAGGCACCATTTAGAATGGACTTTAGGGAACACGGAATCTATGCTCAAGGTGCAGAGAAATAATAACTTGCGAGAGAAGTTCAAGAAACAAGATAAAAAGTTGAAGAAGAAAGTAGTAGGTGTTGAAAAACGGGAGAGCAGTGAACCAGAAAAAGATTGTACGTTGGAAAAGAAAAAGCTATTCTATTTCAACAAAAAGAAGGCCTATCTAACCGTTAGGTCAAGACCTCACATTTCCCCCCTAGGAGCGCTAATACCCGCACATACAACAGTTGTATACCCCTGAGGGAGTTCTTCAAACTTAAATCCGCAACAAACTCCCGCAGCAAGTGTAACTGATTTTGTAGGAAATGGAGTAAGATTAGATAAGTAAGTTCAAGCCTCTCCAACCACAACAAAGGTGCTCACGAGAGGGAAGAGGAAGGCCGCATTCAGTATGGATTTGGAAGGGAATGGGGAATCTATGCTAAAAATTCATTCCCTCATCCTGCGCATGGAAAAAGAAAGATTGAAAAATGTATATAAAAAGGGTAAAAGTTATAGACCAAAGTAATAGATACTAAAACTAGGTCAGGAATGCACAGAAAAATAGTATTTACCCCAATGAGCTTGTATCCTAGATACTCAAAATACCGCCAGTTGTGCCCTGAAGCTGATCAGTCGTACAAGTATTTACCTCAATGAGCTTGTATCCTAGATACTCAAAATACCGCCTGAAACTGCCTCGTCACGCGCACACGAGATGCAGGTGCATATAAGAACGGACACGCATATAAGAACGGATGATGAAGGAAGAACGGATGCTGAAGCAAGACGCGCAGCTCACCTGTCTCCCCCCGGTCGCTAGGGAACGTTATCTTGAGGGTGCGCACCAGGAAGTCCGGGCACACCTGCCTGCTTTTGACGAAGCTGACTGCCACCGCTCCGAACTGGCGCTGCTCCCCGGCCTCGCACGCCCAGTAGCACTGGCACTTGTGCTGCACATACTCGCGCGTTAGCTTCTCTGCATACTGATGCTGTGCCAGTTGCTCTAGTCACTGTACATTTATTATAACTCGGCATTCACCATAAACTCTACATTCACTATGAATCAATATTCATCAAAACTCTGTATTGAGCATTACACAGTATTCATCACTAACCCAGCACTCACCACAAACTCTGTACTCATCACATCCCGGTATAGAGCGTAACACCGTATTCATCACAAAAACTCGACACTCATCACCAACTCTGTACTCACCACAAACTCAGTACAGAGCACAACAGGAGCATAGAGTTAAGGGATCACCTCGCCACAACTCAAACACAAATACAAGAGAAGCATGGGAGGAGTCATGTTAACCCTTTAACGCCCGAGAGGACACCAGTGTCCTCTTTCAAAAATACCCTCAATATATTGAATTTCTTGTTCAATTAGTTCCCTAATGTGTTCTTTGAAGTTCACTGCCGAGTGGCAGTTCCTTCCTCCTCCTGACATCGGTGACTGCCTGATGCCGGCGCCAGTTCAGTGACGGTGCTTGTGTTAACGGTAGTATGAGTACAAAAATTCGGACGTTATAGGGTTAAGGGTTCAAAACTCAAACATAAACACAAGAGAGGCATGGAGGAGTGAGGGTAAGGACGCACCTTGCCGCCCTCCGTCTCGTTGCTGGCCATGACGATGACCTGCACCTCGCACTGCACCACCATGCGCCAGAAGTCGTCCAGCGTGTGCGGCAGCGGCCCCTGGCACGCGATGTAAGCACGCGACCCGCCCGCGCCTGCACACCGCTCCGCTTATTAACATCGCCTCTCGTTACTCTTATTATCGTTATAATTTCTATTACCATTCCTATACCCGGGTTAACCTCGGGTGTCATTACTGTTACTGTTAGGATCATTATTTGTATCACGATTACCATTATTATACCCGGGTTAACCTCGGGTGTCATTACTGTTACTGTTAGGATCATTATTTGTATCACGATTACCATTATTATACCCGGGTTAACCTCGGGTGTCATTACTGTTACTGTTAGGATCATTATTTGTATTACGATTACCATTATTATACCAGGGTTAACCATTATTACCATTACGATTACCATTATTCTACCCAGGTTAAAGACGTTCAAAGACAGGAAGAATGAAGGCGCCATTTAGTATGGAGTTTAAGGGAACGTGGAATCTACGCACAAGGTGCACAAAAACAGTAAGCTAAGAAAAAAGTTCACGAAACAAGATAAAAGTTGAAGGAGAAAGTAGTAGGTGCTGAAAAACAGGACAGCAGTGAACCGAAAAAAGATAGTCCGTAACAAAATAAAAACCCCATTCTATTTAAAAAAAAGAAGGCCTACCTAACCTTAAGCTCGGGGCCTCATTTAATCCCCCTGGGAGCGCTAATTCCCGTAGATACAATAGTTGTATCCCCCTGAGGGGAGCATTCTCCTTCACCTACGACCCAGGAACATCCCCACTCAATACCCAGGAACATCCCCGCTCAAGACCCAGGAACATCCCCACTCAAGACCCAGGAACATCCCTACTCAAGACCCAGGAACATCCCCACTCAATACCCAGGAACATCCCCGCTCAAGACCCAGGAACATCCCNCCCACTCAAGACCCAGGAACATCCCCACTCAAGACCCAGGAACATCCCCACTCAAGACCCAGGAACATCCCCACTCAAGACCCAGGAACATCCCTACTCAAGACCCAGGAACATCCCCACTCAAGACCCAGGAACATTCTCACTCAAGACCCAGGAACATTCTCACTCAATCAAGACCCGGCAACGCTGTCGACCACGACTCAAGCCTCGGTGCGGAGTGGCACAAACGACAACACAACATTGACAATGTGGGTCACGTGTGCCGAGCTCGAGAGCACGTGGCGCGCATACAGGGGAGTCTTGAGACGCCTTATGTGGCCGCCTTAGCTGCGGGGGTGCGGGTGTGGACGCAACATCAATGTTGAACATTGTGTTCATCGCTGGCCCGGTTGCGGCGGTGACTTGACATGTGCGTGTGTCCTTGTCTTCATGAGAGCGGCACTGGCGCTTGGGTTGAATTTTGGTGCGTCCCTGTGTTTGTTTGGAGCCATCCACTCTACTCAGCTCCAACTCTGGCGCCTGAGCCTGACTGCGGCCTTCTACTTTGCTCCAACTCTAGCGCCTTTGCGTGACTGCGGCCTTCTACTATGCTCCAACTCTGGCGCCTGTGCGTGGCTGAAGCCTTCTACTCTGCTCCAACTCTGGCGTATTTTCTACACCTCCGCTTCGTTCGCATACAAAATTTGACACAATGCAGTCAATGCTCTAATTTCACATCATCGCAGGCTAGCCATGACTTATACAAATCAACATCACGCCAAGATATTCATAAATTAAATCGAGCATCAAAATCGATAACTGGGACGAATTGCAAGCCGTAAAATTGAAAGTTTACACAAAAAAAATATAACTAGGATTGCCCATACACGACTCAGAGGCATAATATACTCCCTACATTACCATTATATTAGTTAGTCTAAAACTCCTAGCCACAGAAAAGACGATCTCAAGAGAAGAGACCATTTGAAATGGACTACAGAAAACCGAGAATCTACGCACCAAGTGCGTTCTAATGCGGAGTACTCTTAGCATAGAAAACAACATCTGGAAGGAAGAGGAAAAAAAGGCAAAGACGTAGCTAAAAAGGCATGAAAACTGAATGAAGCAAAGTGGGCACAAAAGACACAAGTCCCGAAGGCCTATGTATAGCTGAGGGACCTAACGGTATCCCCCCTGGGGGCGTCAGTCCCCACAGAATCGTATAGACAAACCTATCTCACCAAAACCTGATGCCTATCCTATGCCTCTTGAGAGGCAGCTACGTACTGCAAAGGAGCAGACTGCAGAGAGGTTTCGCCTATTTTGAGGCTGACTTTGGCTGACAAAATAAGCAATTCAAAAAATTTTGATGTCAATGTTGATGACAAAGATTGAGTAGGTTGGAAGGTTCAATAATGATGCGTGAGGAACAAGCGTACTGAAGACATTGATTGAACATTTCAGAAGACAGAAGCATCAATAATGCTGAATAATGAACATCAATAATGCTGAATAATGAACATCAATTATG
>JACJUY010011154.1:0-11459 GCA_014220935.1 Platorchestia sp. MABIK
GTCTACGTGGTGTGTGTGGCTGTCTACGTGGTGTGTGTGGTTGTCTACGTGGTGTGTGTGGCTGTCTACGTGGTGTGTGTGGCTGTCTACGTTGTACGCGTAGTGTGCGTGATCTCGAAATATCTCTTTGAGAGAAAATTCATTTTTAATTATTTAAAAACATTTGGCATTGCAAGAAAATTTCCAATATAAAGCTTCTATAACTCATCACACTGAACTTTCATGTTATCTAAGATTCTGACTTTTCGATTTAATATTAAGATTAGCAGACCACATTCCGTTCATGTAAATTTACGTTAGCGTTTAATTGCAATGACGCATATAGAAGACCATTAATTTAGGACTCATTAAATTGAGACACGGGCTGATATTTAAACGTGTTCTAAAATTACCCGGTTTGATTTGAGACTGGAATTGAAATTGACCATCTGGTATTGTGTGCCTCCCGGCTATAAATAAAATACATTCTCTACCTGACCTGAGACAGGAGGTATGGCTGCTTAGTGCGAAGCATGCAAATTTCACCACAAAGATTGTCCGACACCTCCCGTTCTGTAAGTTATCTTATGTAGGAATAACAATTACGAGTGGACCGGCACCTTCTTACTAAAGTGTCTTATCTGTGTTACGGAAATTATTCAAAATCCATCATCTGATTCTCAAGTGATTTATTTCTAAAAGATATTAACGAAGTCTAAATTTTTAAAGACCTCATGAACTTCATGACTTGTTTCTAACATAGTGATTTATCCTTCAGAGAGTACATGTGAAATTTTACTTGAAAATTGTTTCGTGTACTAGTAGATCATCTCTGATGAAACCAAAATTGAAAATGGCATCCGTTATACTTGCGGACGACAAAAGCGATAATTTTTACTACTCTTCCTTTAAAATTTTTATTGTTCTTTTTCCCAAATTTTACAGGGTATGTTTTCATTACTGATGAAGTGTTAATAAAAAAAATGAATTTGTTTTCAACACTCATACGAAAAAATAAAGTAAGCTTGTTTGATCTTTATGGTATGAATTTTCCAGTTGTTCTTCATGAATACACCTCTGAATAGCACCTGATATTGGTAAAAGTACCCGAATTTCCCTCCCGCACTAAATCTGAAGGCTGTTTTAGGTAGAGCTACACGGGCGTGCCGAGCATCAGGACAAGAGGCTCGCCTTCCAACTAAAATTGATCTCCCCGTATCTGCTATCTCATCTGTCGCCGGATAGAGAACTGATACTCCATAAAAATGTGTCGAGCAGACGAGCAAGAACTCGGAAGTTCAACAAATGAGTAAACAAAAGTCGTATTTTGAAATTTATGAGGTCGATACAGCTTCTCAGTTTACATTTCCAATTATCTGTTGCTGGGCGCATCTAATTATTCATATGTTATGACTGGCATGATTTCAAGATTTTCGAAAATATGAGGGAGTAGATTTTGAAAAACAATTTCAAGCCATCCAGCAAAACTCAACTATTCATGATCAAGTCACACATCACTTCACCTATGTTATAACCATAACAAACCGACCAGACGTCTACACACTACACAACGGACGTGAGCCAAGTGTGTGTCGGTTTTCTGATTTAACGAGAGAATGTTAAAGATTAGAACATGCTGTTGGCGCCAGTCCACTGACGGAGGGAAACAAAGAATTGTAAAAAGTATTTGTGATGGGGTATCGAGTTTCTACTTTCGCGTATCTGGTTGTTTCAGACGATCGTCCAGTTAACTTTAGAAGGAAATAAATGTCCGCATTTTAACTTTTCATTCATAAATAATCTGAAATTATGAATAAATACCAAAATCAAAAACTAATATAAAAATTGTTATTCAAGGTTATCAAATTAATCAATATTCGACCTTAGTTACAAATATCATCATTTTGAAAATTAAATTTCGATTCATGGAATGAATACTCGCATCAATGGCTAGACAGCTAGCCACGTCCATCAATTTAGTCAACACTACGTTCCAGGAATCTGGGCATTCCTCATGCCTCAAAATAAAGCACAACTTTAGCTTTGGAAAATAGAATAGAATATATGTACTAGCCGACAATTACCATATTAACCATAGAGTAGCAAGTCTATCAGATCGTACTGAACATTAGCTCAACTTCTGTAGCCAGTGGAGCAGTTTTAAATTACGTTCAATTATTGAAATTTTCATGTGATTAAGAATAACTTCAGTATGAGCGGCATGAATAGTCTGGCCAAAGATTAGAGCGTCAACCGAACAGGAGGGAATTGACTCCTGCAGTAGGCTAGCCATTAGCATCGTAGAAATAGAACAAATGAACAAATTTGACACTGAAAGTACTGCACTGACCTGACTTCGCCAGATGTTGTCTACACGCAAACGAGAACTGCGACTATCATTAGATTAGTACAATTGGAATGATGTTCATTACATTATTGAGAGAATATTCTGAGAGCCTGTTCTGAGAAACTATTCTGAGAGAATGTTCTCAAAGAATGATTTGAGATTGAATTTTGAGAGACTGTTCTGCGACACTGTTTTGAGAGTCTGTTGTAAAAGACGGTTTTAGAGTCTGCTCGGAAGGAATTTACAGAAGGACTGTTATGAAAAGCTGTTCTGGCATTTTTTTCATGAGTCAATTTTGTGGAGCCATTCTGTTTTATCTGAGAGGCTTTTTTTAGCGATAATTCTAAGAGGCTTTTCAAAGACACAGTTTTATGTGACTCATCTGAGAGACTGTTCGGAAAGACAGTTCAGAAAGAGAAATCAGAGAAACTGTTTTGATTAACTGTTTTAGAAATTTGGAAGGAGGAAGATACTCTCAAGACATAAAATTTCGTATGAATTGTTCAACACGTTCCTTAGAAAATTATTTGTACTCTGTATTTGCTGTATTTGAACTTAAATTTTCCCATCTCGCCTCGTCTGTAAACACTGTGCTAAGTTCACCCTTGACATCTGATTACCATGCGCCGAGGGCTGAGACACATTTGATCGTGAATTTATGCTGGTGTCGGTGCTACAATAGATTAATTAGTTGTACGGAGACGACAACTAATTAATCATTAATCATTAATTAACATCTGGCGATGTCAGGTCATCACAATATTTTCAGTGTCAAATTGCTTCATTTGTTCTATATCTATGATGCAAGTGGTTAGCCTTTAGTGTAAAAGACAGAATTTCCTCCTGCTTTGTTGACATTCTAATCTTTAGCCTAAATTTCTATGCCGCTCATTCTGAAGTTATTGTTTATCACTGGAGAATTTCAATAGATGAACGTAACTAAAACTGTATCACTGGCTCCTTAAGTTTAGCAAATGTTTAGACGATCTGATAAACTTACAACTTTAAAGTTAATATGGTTATTGTCGACTTTGTAATGTATTCTATTGTTTTCTAAAGCTAAAGTTGTGATTTATTTTGAGGTTTGAGAAATTTCCAGATTCCTAGAACGTACGTCTTGACTAAATTGATGGACCTGGATGGTTCTTAAACAACTGATGCAAATATTCATTAAATGAATCGTGCGTGGTTGTCTACGTGATTGTACACCACCACATGTGCTTTTGATAATTTATTGTTTTCCTCTGTCAATAGACTGACGCTCTCAGCATGTTCTAATCCTGTGCATAGTTCATGCCATTTTTCCTTCCAAATAAACGCAGTAAATTTAGACTTGGATCACTTTCTGTCGTTAGTCCCGCGAGCGCAACCACGGCTGCGGCTCTGGTATGCGGTCTTTGCTGTGATGTGATCCCATTTAATATACGGCTCTTTTTATTTAACGTAGATACTGTGACATTGTGTCGTGGTATTCTATTTTTATTGTCGTACATGTGATGAGAAAAATTACTTCATTTTATTGTCGACAAATTGAATGCATATCAGGTAAAACAGAAAAAAGCTCACCACTGCCTTCCCTCGTATTCTTCAAGCAGAAATGATGGAGATGTGAGAGAACGGTCTTTGCACTTACACACATTTTGTTTTTGCAATAGTACAATTTTGCAGCCCAGCGATGTTTTTCTAATAGCTTGATTATTAATTTTTGGAACTGAGCCGACATTTAATGCTAAAACGTAACCAGACATTCATTCACAAATCACTCGACCATTTCAAGCAGTGGAAGGTAGAGATGCGTTTCTTGCGAGAATAGAACGACATGAGTGGCAACTTCTCTTTAAAAGCAGTGCAGGTCTAAATTCTCGTTTTCTGTATTTTGGCTGTGGTTGTTTTTTCTCCGCAACGATAGCAAACCCCAAATTTCTCAATTTTGTAATAAATCTTTTCCTCTGATTCCTTATCTAATAAACCATTTACTTTGATTCTTTTAAGTTACAAACCATTTCTTCTCATTCTTCGTGTAATAAACTCTTTCTTCTAAGGAAAGTTAGTGTTTTCCGTTCACTTAAAATTTCCTTGAGCTTTGTTCAGTTAATATTTAAAGGTGTACATGGATTGTCACACCATAAATTATTGACAGCGAATCACGATTCTTTTACATCGATATTCCAGTGTTCTTGATACAGGAACAGTATTCTTGAGATCACGTACCGAAGTGTTTTCCTGACGCTTAGATCTCGCACCAAAGTGTTTTCCTGACGCTTAGATCGCACACCAAAGTGTTTTCCTGACGCTTAGATCTTGCATCAAAGTGTTTTCCTGACTCTTAGATCTCGCACCAAAGTGTTTTCCTGACACTTAGATCTCGCATCAAAGTGTTTTCCTGACGCTTAGATCTCGCATCAAAGTGTTTTCCTGACGATTAGATCTCGCACCAAAGTGTTTTCCTGACGCTTAGATCTCGCACCAAAGTGTTTTCCTGACGCTTAGATCGCACATCAAAGTGTTTTCCTGACGCTTAGATCGCACAACAAAGTGTTTTCCTGACGCTTAGATTGCACACCAAAGTATTTTCCTGACGCTTAGATCGCACACCAAAGTTTTTCCTGACGCTTAGATTGCACACCAAAGTATTTTCCTGACGCTTAGATCGCACAACAATGTGTTTTCCTGACGCTTAGATCGCACAACAATGTGTTTTCCTGACGCTTAGATCGCACACCAAAGTTTTCCTGACGCTTAGATCGCACACCAAAGTATTTTCCTGACGCTTAGGTCGCAGGGAAACAGTTTTTCCTGACGTTGAAATCGCGTGGCAAACCCTATGCTTTTATTGCGGTCTTTTTTGTGGTTTTTATCATATTTCCATCACATCAGAATATAATACCCCCTTTTTCTGTCGCGTCAGTTGCAATTCCATTCCTGCTTCATCCTCACAACGTGTTTTCTGTTTCTAGTAAAGCCATGGATTTTAATCACGAAACATTCGTCAATGATTCAATCATTTATTATGTTCTGGTTATATTAATATGAACGGAAGGCATCTGGCTCAACCTAAATTCCTCCCATGTTTGTTTTCATTGAAATTTTTGTTCCAAATGAGGTTGAAAGAAAGACAAAGTAGTGGTTGTAGCAGCTTTGTAGTTTGGAAACTGAATTTTTCATGAATTAAATTCACAATCACACTTGAACTTGTGGTTTTGAAAATCATATACGAAATATTTTACTAATCTGTCGATTAGTTCTTGAGTACGAATGAGTTAGTAAAAATTAGCTTAAATAATGATGCCATAAAATGCACAATTATATAAACACAACATCTTTGCCTGCCGTATATTGACCTCACCGGATTCAAGCATCAAAAACTCTGCATATGCTACTCGTTAATACGTGCAGGTGATGTAAAGTCTTAAACTTTTAGGTTAGTTTATTGGAAAAGTTTAAATTTTTTACCGAGAGCGCGATGTTGGAGAGACTTTCTTGGTATCTTCGAAGAAAGGAGGGATCTTTTTAAAGTATGTGCTGCACGATAGTTGTGTAAGGACGGCAGGTTACAGCATACTTTTTTACAAAGGAGAAATAGCCAAACATATGCTTAGAAATTAATGCTCCAACCGAAATTTAAACCCCCTTGCATCTCGAGGTAAAAATCTTGTGTTTATCATTGAAATTCACAATCCTTCAAAAAAAAATAGAAAGAACTCAGATTTTCCTAAATACGGTTCAATAGCTGTTCAGTTTTGTTATGCATGTTGTTTCATGGGGCGAAATAGGTTTTTGTCCGGAGATATTATTCTCAAATATATTGTTGTTAAAAGAAATTTACATCAAAAAGCGGGAAATTTCCGTCCAAAATGACAGAAGTCACGACAAAACAATATCTCGAGGACCAGTATAGCCGAGTGTCAGATCTTATCTCGTGTCTCACTGGAGAAGGAAGGTAATGTAAACATATCACATTATCTAGAGGTGATGTAAAGTTTCAAGTTCCGTCACTTAGACACCATCAATAAACTCCAGGTAAGAGGTAGCCCTCATAACTCTAATATTTACGTTTGAAAAATGAATTCAATATAAACTTAAACTTTCAGATATGAGAGGGTCTCTTTCATTTTTTTTCACAGAAGCAATATTTTCAGAGCAATAACACAAGATTTTTTACCTCGAAAACTTCAGTGGAGTGAAATCTCAGGCTAAAAACTAAATTCCCATTAAACTTTTTGGCTATTTCAACTTTGAGAAATTGTGCTGTCCCCCGCATCCCTCACCCAACTCCCGTCTCCAACGTTCCAGTTCCGGGCCGCCGGATCGCGGCTCGAGGAGGCGCTCTGTGCTCATCCTCACGCCGCGGTGGCGGACCGTATGCCAGTTTTGCCTGTTGACCAAAGACGCACGTCAATACAAATACATGTGAAGCTTTGAGGAAACTGTCACGCAATGGGTTCTATTCACTTAAACTTCGCAAATGTGTTTGGAGAAAAATTGTAGAATTTGAATCATAATGAAATCCAATATTTGTTTCAAAACAAACTTATATTAGTATTTTGCACATTCAGTGTTACTACTAAACTTCTCAGTGTCTAACTCGTCTTTACATGTTGTACATCATTATTGATACAAGTTTCTCAGGAGCCAAAAATTATCGTACGCTACCAACAAATTTTAAATAAAACTATTTCTCCGACAGTGAGCATGCCATTGCCAGAATTTGCATAAACAACAAAACTCACGGAGCTAATTTCTAGGAACACGAAACGAGATTAACGTAGAAAATACCATATTCTGGTGAAGCCTCGTTTGAAAACACAAATTCAGTGTCTTCCGCCACTGTAATACCACAGATGAAAATAAGCTCTCACTGATTCTCTACGTCATATATTAGGCAAATCTGAACGTAGACCTGGCATACATTCGTTGGACATCTTCAATGATAGAATTGAAGCAATCATTTAACAATTCATGACAGCCCAAGCAGTACACCAAAATCATTGAACTTGAATTTTTTTGCAGTTTTATATTCACGTAGTCTAAATAATTATGGATGAATTACTCATACCACAACAGAAATTGTAGAGGAATTACCCACACTACACCTGGTATTTATAGAGGATTTAGGCATTCAGAACCAGATTTTTAAAAGGATTTATGCATATTGCATGAGGTATTTGCACCGAACCAATAGATGCTCCACCAAATATTTATGAGGAATTTGCTCACACCACACGAAATTATTACAGAAGATTTACTATCATTGCGCTTAATAATTATAAAGCATTTACTCACAATGCACTATACAATTCTACGTGTAGAGTCTTTAGAAACACAGCACCTGTGTTGGCTTGCATAAGTTTCTAGTTCAGCCATGACACAGGCACAGTTGGCGTGGACTCCATTTGATGTTAGCTCTAATCTACTCTAGCATTTCTATTTCGAAAACGTATTCAAAATATACCACAAATTTTAAACTTGAGGAATTTTCTCTTAACATACGCAAATTAACACACTCATAATAAAAAACCTTTAAATATTTGCTCTAAGACCTCAAGGGTTAGAATCTCTAACGTGAAAATAAATTCAGGCTAAAATTCTGGACCATTTCAATTTGCAGAAATTCACCAGTCCCCCGCATCCCTCACCCAACTCACGGCTTCAGTGTGCCGGTTCAGGGCTGCGGGATCGTAGCTCGAGGAGGCGGTCTTTGCTCATGAACAGGCCGCTCTTACGACAAATCGGGCAGTTCTCTCTGCAAGAAAAAGGTGCACGTTAATTTAATTTTACTCGAAGTTTTAGTGAAACAAATGCTCATTGAATTCTAGTGCCTCGTAATCAGCTCTAAAACCACCAATATCGCATGGAGAAGAATTTTCTATAAAACTTCGACATGGTCTCAAAGCCGTCATATACTAATATTAAAAAAGTAAGTGCGGATCTTCCCAGTAATTGTACACTGGTGAGAAATATTATGAACCAAAGATGGAATGCGATCATTCCACTTGCGTGAGTTGAGCTGCTAGTTCAAATTTTTTAGTACATTCAATTAGGAATACATTATTGAGAATCGGTAACCGTTGCTTTCAACTTATAATTCTGATCGATACTTAGACACGGTATAATATTTGTTTGGGTTTACCAGAAGCGGTCATGGCCTTTTTTAAAAAATCATATTAACTCAAGTCAGTCCGACTCGTCAATCACGCAGCGACGTGTGAACAAGAATAGCATTTTTCTGGTAGGGAATTTTCACTCTCCAGAGACCGCCTCCTGTTCCAACTTGAGAATTTCACGCACTTTTGAGAAAACTTACTGATAAATGAATTAATTTGGCGACCAATTTTTACCATTTCTTCTCATGTATCAGATTTTGTCGACATCCTTAGATTTTCAGAAACAAAGAACCACTCACATCCTATGTATTCACATATATGCTACTTACATTGCAAAATCAATTCATCAATCAATTCATTCCTCAATTCATTTCAAAATCTCAGTGACATGAATTGAAAAATACATGAAAAAATAATTCAATAACACTTTTGCACGTGTTTAGCTGTACGATTCATAGCTATTCTCTCTACAGACAAAATTACTGCACCATTTTCAAGACATTACGAAATAGACAGAGAATGGCATGTCAACAACACGCTGGTTGCAGTTATACCTCAAATTATACATGCATGAAAGACAAAAAAGTTTAGGAACTTCTTGGCAATTCAGAATTAAAAGAGACGTGCATATTACTGACGCTTACTATATTCCAATAACTTATCACAATAATGTTCGGTCTCGAATTAACTGCTGAGTTGAGTGACGTTTAGCAGAAATCATCAATTATGAAAGTGTAATATTCTAAATTTAGTTTTTCACGAACTGTTTCAAAAGTAAAGAACAACATGGAGCCACTTACTTTGTTTCATACCAGGAAGTGATGCAACTAGTACAGAAGATATGCGAGCACTCTGACTGCACGGCGAAGTCGCTCGTTTCTTCAACAGTGGAGAAGCAGATTCCGCACGTCAGGGGACCTTCATTTTGTGGCAGGAGGTCTTTGGCGCACACGACGTTAGCGAACTTCTCAGACTGGCCGCCCAGGAAGCTCTGCCTACTATCCCATGCTTTGAGTTTTTCAATATTTTTCTCGATTGAAGCAGATGTAGCTTTCAAACCTACTTTCTTACTTTCGGTGGGATAAATATTCAATTCAATATTACGGGTAATATTGTCGATGTAAAATTTTAAGGTCGTCAATTTCCTTTTGAATATATGGCAATAGTCGTGTTTAGGGAATTCCCTAGCAAAGTATCGTAAAACCACTTCTTGAGCCCTTATCTTTGCTATCATTTCGTTAATTTGAGCCGTACTTCCTCGAAAACCCTTTGTAGCTTCTCGTTTTAACCCATCAATTGAGCTGTCGAGTAGTTCAATCAGATCAGACTTGCTGAACTGCTTGGAATTCACACTAGAAAAGAGAGCAGGAAGGTAATTGCTCACCGAAGGATCTTCATTTGAGTGGTTTCCGTCTGCTTGGTTTACCTCTAAATGCGAAAATGAACTGACTAATTCTTGTTCCGGGAGGTTCAAGTTGCCGTCGTTGTTGGATACACGAGCATTACTTCTCGATTCATATTGACCGCCCACCGATGCAGCATTACGCACACTCTGAACGTTGAGGTAAGCTCCCCTCCGCCGTGGAGTACGGATGAAGTTGGCCGCTGGCATTGAAGGCTCCTGACTCGGGAAGTTCAAGTAGCAATTCCGAACCGATCGACCTCGCACGCCAAACGATGCAGCATTGCCCACACACTGGGCGCAGGTGAGAAATCCAGTCCACCATGGAGGAGGTTTAGAATTGGCTTCTGACACTGATCGCTCCTGAGGAGCCCCCTGATTTGATGTGTTCCAGCGAAACCTCATGGCGAATTTTTCAAAAAGAAGCAGCCACAAAGAAGTGTGAGCGCACGTGAGGCGTGTTGAATCACCTCAAAGCACTGTTTCAATTCAAACAGGCCTCAACAATCAAATTCAATGTCCCTGGTCACTGTACGTTGATCTTAGTTTCTCACAAGACTCACTTAGTGTTTTCACAAACAACGAACTTCCTTAACACGAGACCGGACTGAGAACCTTTACGAGCACCTTGTGAACAATGTGAAGCCGCAGTTGAACTGAATGGTGGTCACAAAATAGGTCCTGCTTATATACCCAGCCGAGGACCCATCCAACCTTCAGGACGACAGATGTTTGCTTATAATTTTAGATGTATTTAGTGTAGTTAAATCAATCGTTATTTTGAAACAACAAATCAAAAAACTGTCTGTTTGGAAAACTGCTTCACGCAGGTAGAAAAGTTGAGTGTCGGTTAAAAAACTATAGAGCGAACACGTTGGAATTTTTTGCCAAGGTGGAGGTTTAGTTTTCAATTTACTTGAGGTAATTCAATGATACACATCTCCGGAGAGAAATTTTGAACCAACCGCTGAAATGTGAGCGCAAGTTCATCGCCTCACGTGAAATTATTTTGTATGTTCGGTTGAATTTTGTTTTGTTTAATTTAGCAAATCTTTTATTCCGAATATTTAAAAACTTACTATGAGATTCTGGCACATTTTAAAAGGCGTGTTACGTGCCGAGTAATTCAATACTCGGAAAATTTTGGATGAGCTGCTTTGCCTACTCTCAAATAAACATAATAAAAAATCATAACAAACATACCATACTATGGATCTGCCGTGTCTATGATTTCTCCTAAGGAAACTTTGTACTCTGTTCTCAGTTCCAATGCTTGTTTGCTCGTCTTTAGTCCCGGCACAGATTTAATCGGTTTTAAGTCTGTTTGAATCGTAACTTTACACATGCGAAGGTTCTGTGTGCGCTGGTGAACGAGCAAAAAACAAAGGACGAGCCCATTGGACAGTTTTTGTCATGGTTTAGCTTTCAATTTATCTAAGACAATCCGTCCATTATTGTCTCCGACTGGAGCTTGTCTCTAACTGTTGAAATGCGAGCACAAGCTCATCGGTGCACTTGGTTGTCTACGTGGTGTGCGTGGTTGTCTACGTGGTGTGCGTGGTTGTCTACGTGGTGTGCGTGATTGTCTACGTGGTGTGCGTGGTTGTCTACGGGGTGCACATGGTTG